>JAQQAE010021272.1:0-10500 GCA_029823295.1 Pseudamia nigra | reverse complement strand
ACCACGGGTCCGGGGGAACTCAAACATTTTCACGTACACCTCTGTGTTCTTCTGTGTTCTGTTGAGGTGGGTCTGTATACAGGTGTCTGTGTAAATTTCCAGCAAACACTAGACCTCGGCATCGGAGGAACTTGTGAAGCCACAATGAGTGTAGTGAAGGACGCAGTGATTTTTCATCATCATCACGTACAATCGCCGTGCTTGTACGCATGCGTGACTAACCATGCCGTGCCGTGCCCTGGCCCACCTGTTCCATCCGCACCGAAGCCCGGTGCCAGAGCGTAGCTGAGTTGCACTCACATTACTAAAATGATCTGTGCTAAAGGTCTGAAACGCACCCAGGCGTGGAATGAACTGCCAGTGTGAGTACACCTTAAATCTATTACTGATTTAGTTGACTAAAATTGCTTATTATTTTTGATTAACATGTATTTTTTTCTAATTTAAATTTTTGTATAACTAAAGGAAATTGCACCTGCTTTGTAGAACTTAACAGTACCTCTGCAATGTTATGCTGGGACGTTTTTGCTTTTTTTGCACTTGGTTCTCCGCCTTCATCAGTAGACTTCTGCAACTTGTTTCAAAATGTTAAAAGACTTATACTTTTACATTTAAATTCACTTGAAAGCGGTAAATTCTAAAGAAATTGGCAGCGAGGTGAGTAAAATGTAGCCTAAAATGTCATCACTTTTTCTTTGAAAAAAATTTAATGATAGCACGTGGATACTCTTAGGTTTCACATGACACTAATCTAATAATATTGTAACATTTTTAACAAGTAAAACATTATAAAACATACATAAATATCAGCTGATGTAGCATGTAGTATGTAGCATGGCAGTAGCATAATGTCACATGCTGTTATGGTGCCTTTATGTAATGTGACGACAGTGACACTTTATTTTACTCAACTCGCCAATAAATCAATTCATCACATTTTAATGTGACAACGCTGGTGCACTGCAGTGTTTATGCGATTTTCTTTTACACAATGAAACTAAATAAAGTCTCAATGACTTTACCTTTGAGTAAATATCCGGGTGGCTATTCTGTAAATATCTCTTGAAATTTGTTGTGTTCTTCCCACAAATGACCGCTCCGCACTTTGTCTTGTTTTCATCGTTGTCAAACGTGAAATGGTCACAAATCTCCCCTTGTTTTTGTCCCAGCCGTGGACATTTTCTCAGTCTTTTTATCATCATCTTTTGGTCTGTTGTCTTCCCGGGAGCATGTTCAAAACAGTGGCGAGCATCTCCTCACCGCTCAGTAAGGTGCGCTCTGATTGGTTCTCTTCTCATCCAATCCCACCTCTTCCATTTTTTGAGTGGCTCTTTTGTCGTTCCTCGTATCTTTCCCTCCTTTTGATTGGATTTCGTCACTGTCTAGTATCGTCTCGTCTTTTATTCGTTGACGAAAATATCAGTCAATTTAGTCATAGATTTAGTCTCTAATTGACTAAATTTTTAGTTATTGTTTCATTTTTGTCTTTCTTTACAGGAAAACACCCCTCCTACTCTTACGTGAATAGTATGATCTCTCAAAAAATGTGATCCAGGTAAACATCCTTCTTCTTACTCCTGCATCACACAATTTTATCACTAATCCTTCCTTCTACAGCTTACTGTATCATAGGCATTTTTGATGTCTTCTTCTTCTATAGTATTGACATTTTTTGTTTGCAGTATTATCAGAATGCAAAAGAATCTCAAAAGAATCTGGACTGTTGATATCAATATTGAGCCATCTAAAAACCTCCCTGTAGAACTGAGCAGAGACAGAATCAGCATGTTCTATATTGCCAAGCATGCATACACATACAAGGAATTTTACTTGACATTAAGGTGCACTCGTGTTAAAGCGCTCCAAAATGACGCGGCAGCCAACTCGCACCTTGTATAGTTGGGGAAAAGTGTGTGTGTGAGGGTGGGGGGGGGGGTAGATACACTAGGAAGAACAAGAGAAAAACAAGTGTTCAGTGGTCTCTGACCTCTCTGAACAAAAGACACATGACTCCACTTCCTTCTTAAATCTTCACCATAGGGTTTCTACAACTGGATGAAATGTATTTATTATCTTAATGTACCTTTGTTGGGACAGACCACTTCATATAAATTGATAAATTGTTTTCTATGGCAAACAGTTTGCCAGCAGCTCCAGTCTCCTCTGTGTTCTGAAGTCAGCAAAAATATCAGTTTAAATGCAATTCCAGTTAACTTATTATGGCAGTCTATTCACCAAATATCAACATCCCCTATTTTGAACTCAGGTAATTTGTTGAACAATTCAGAACAAATGAAAGTATTCCTAATAAACTTAAAACTACTACATATAATATCTTGTCTTTATAGGTTTTCCTATTCATTGTAGGAAATGAATTTTTTGTCATCGACCGTGACGATGACAAAAAAAATCACTGCGTCCTTCACTACACTCACGTCAAAACAATAGTCGTGGCTTCACAAGTTGCTTCGATGCCAACGTCTAGTGTTTGCTAGAAATTTATGCAGACACCTGTATGCAGACCCAACTCAACAGAACACAGAAGAACGCAGAGGTGTATGCAAAAATGTTTGAGTTCCCCCGGAGACGTGGTAATCCTACAACTACTGATCAGTACCGGGACAAGATGAAGAATTCATCTTCATTTTGTGTTTATGCCTTATTTTGTGCTGCACTTTAATTAAACAATTGTCTGAAATGTATAGCTTTGTATCCACAGTGAAAAATAACCCTGTGAGGAGGCCCTGGGGCAGACCCAGGACCCACTGGAGGGATGACGTCTCTTGGCTGGAATGGGAACACCTGGGGGTTTCCACAGAGGAGCTGGAGGAGAGGGAAGTCTGGGCTTCTCCACTCAGACTGCTGCTCCCCCAACCCTGACTTGGCTAAATGGAAGATGGTGGATGTATAGATGATAGATAGTTTTCAATAGGGTTGTCACGATACTAAAATTTCAAACTGAATATCAATACCTGGGAAAATAGCCAATACTTGACACAATTTTCAATACTGCAGGGTTAAAAATGACTTAAAAACGGCATAACTTTTTTTTCATTAACAGGAAAAACTCAAAAAAAGCTTTTTCAATCTCAACATGGAACATGCTTTCTCAACAGAACCACAGATACTAGTTAAATAACTGCCAGGAACTGAACAAGTGTGGATTCAATCAGGTATAAATTACTTTAAAACATTTCTGGAAAAATTGAAAGTGTATTTTATTTTAATATAATCTAATTTTTTTTTTTTTTTTAAAGTGGTGTGATGCATGAGAATGGTGCTTTCATCATCATTGTAGTGATGATCGTGAAGTAGTTATAACTCACCTGACACTGCCTTGCATCCTGTCATGTACGTAGAGTTTTGCAAGTTTTGTTGTAGCTGCACCAAAACACAGCCAGAAAAAGAGAAGAAACAAAAGAAAAAGAAGACAGGCATAATGAGGAAATCTTCTTGGTCCCTTGTCTCTTCTTGGTCACCAAATCCAGTGTTACATCCCAAACTAAGGTGGCCTAAAGATAATCTAAGCATAAATACTTGAAATGAAATGATAGGTAGGTTCAAAACTAAGAAAAAGTCAATGTTTGGTCTTAATTAGTGCTAGTTAAGACAGCACCAAAATGGCGGACAAGGAAAAAGTCAACGGAGCATTGGCCTACAAAGCCAATGATTAATTTTGGCTCAGATTGTACCAAAACATTCTCCTTGTTCACATAAAGTGAAATAAATTCACAAACTTAGCTTTCAGTTTACATAAAATGACAATTACTCCACACAATATAATTTACAGAAAATATAATACATTGTTTTCACTCACCAAGTCTCATGTTACCCAAGTACACAAATCTCCAAAACCATGACTTGGTGGAAAATCAGTTATCCTGACATCACAATGTGTTCCTTGCACCCATTTTTTCTAAAAATACATCAGTTTCAAAATAGAACCAGAATACACAGAAAATTTGTAAGACACATTTTATATTCTCCACAATAAAGCATCAAGTACAGTCTCACCTCCTTATAAACTTAAAATGTTTGGGTCAGAAAAAATGGCTCTTTTATGAATCTCAGGAAATGGTCATCACGTTACATGTTTGAGTGTTCCCTGTTGAATCCATTTAGTTTGGATTCATACTTTGCACATTCTCTGTACTTTCATCTGGAATCCTAAAAAGACAAAATATTGATATTTACAAGTACTGCTCCCATAACAATGTTAGCTTTATATTGATTCATTTTTATGCATGTGTATAGTCATTATAAATGAAGATAGGATAAATCAAGGTGGCCTAAGACTTGAACACAGTACTGTATATCAACATACATTTTAATTGAATCATGTCATCTGCAGTAAAATGACATGACCAAATCTTGACCAAAATGTCAAAAAGACAATAGACGATAATGCAAACGAATTTTATTTCAAAAGATTATTGCATACATGTTCCAAAGCTGTAGAAGCAAAAAAAGCACTGGATTGAATACAGACACAGATGACAAATATAACAAATGTTAGAGCTGAACTAAACCAACCAAAAGATTAAAAAACTCTACGAAATACCAGCAAAAAAAAATCCAAAAATAATAATAATAAAAATAATGAATTAAAAAATATAGCGTTATGGAATGGCAAATCCATTAGCCAGCTTTGAAATGGACCGTGACTATTAACCTTTTTATTTTAAGGTCGCAGAATATTTGGAATCAGCATAATCAATAACCCAGGGTTATATAACATTTTCAGTCTCTCTACATAGCAAGAAATGCCTACATAGGTCAAAGTGCATAATTTCAGAACCTACTAATCTTCAAGATCATTTGCCATGACCTAATTAACATGAAAATTAGGTGGTATATCATCTTCTTCTCTTTTCGGCTGCTCCCCTCAGCGGTCGCCACAGCGAAATACCAATGATTCGGTATATCATATTTTTCAGAATGCTACACATCATTATATGTCAGCTCTGAAATCATCATCTGCAATTATCTGAATCCAGTCTCCTGACCATCGTTGCTCACTACACCACATTTCGAGTGGTTCTCTCTTTTAGAACATGTGTCATGCAAAGGAAGTCGTTCTCTGGAGTTCAGATGGACTGAGGAGTCTTCAGTCTGCCCATCAAGATATGCTAAATCACATTTGTCCGGAACTGAATTCATACTTGTGTGAATTTTAGTGGATCACAAACATGACTCGTTCCTCCGATTTTTGGGTCATCACATGCATCTGAACAGCATTTAGGGTGAAAACTTTGATACAAACTAAATAAGGAAATGGTTTCTCTCCTGTGTGAACTTTGCTGTGAAGCTTTAAATTTGACTTCTGAGCAAATGATGCATTTTACACTTGAGAACAAAACACTTCCTCCTCTATGTGAGTTTTCCTATGTAAGCTTAAAGTATATTTAAAGTAGATTTTTATCTAAATCACATGTCAAAGGTTTTTTTCCTGTGTGGACTCTCAAGTGTTTATTTAAATTTGATTTTACATTAAAGCCTGTACCACATTCTAAACATGTAAAAGGTTTTTCTCCCGTGTGGATTCTCATGTGTCTATTTAAATCTGTTTTTTCCTTAAACCTTGTGCCACATTCTGAACACATGAAAGGTTTTTCTCCACTGTGGCTTCTTATGTGTCGGTTTAAATTTGATTTTCCCTTAAATCCTGTACCACATTCTGCACATTTGAAAAGTCTTTCTCCTGTGTGGACTCTCATGTGTCTATTTAAATCTGATTTGTCTTTAAACCCTGTACCACATTCTAAACAAGAAAAAGGTTTTTCTCCTGTGTGGATTCTCATGTGCTTATTCAAATTTGATTTCTGATTAAACCCTGTGCCACATTCTAAACAGCAGAAAGGTTTTTCTCCTGTGTGGATTCTTATGTGTCTATTTAATGCTGATTTTTGATTAAACCCTGTACCACATTGTGAACACGTGAAAGGTTTTTCTCCTGCACGGATTCTCATGTGTCTATTTAAATGTGACTTTTGATTAAACCTTGCGCCACATTCTGAACATGTGAAAGGTTTTTCTCCTGTGTGGATTCTCATGTGTGTATCCAATAGTGACTTCCACGTGCATGTGTATCTGCACTCAGAGCAATGGAATGGTTTCTTTTGACCTCCCTCATCTCTTGCAGTGTCATCATTCTTGTTGATATTTTTGTGTACATCTGTGAATTTTGTGTCACCTACACATGAAGTGTGAGGTGTAGTGTTTTTCCTCTGGGTTGATGTAGCTCGGACAGCACAACCAGATGATTTGTCTCTCGTAGCGTCCATGCATTTTTCCACAGAACTGTTGTTGTCAGAGTTTCTTCTTCTGAAATGTGACTCAGGTCTACTGTTGTCTGTCCAATCTTCACTGTCATCTGTGTCCTCAGAGTCTTCATTCTGCTCATCAGTATGCGTTTGTAGATGTCTGTGTGGATGGAAGCTGCTGGCTGCTTCTGATCCTCCACAGTCCACTCCATCTGCTTCCTCTCCGTTCTTAGTTTGTCTCTGATGAATCTGTGAGGACTGAGCTTCCTCTTCAGCATCTTCACTTTTCACAACAACACAAGTGAATGGAAACATGGTGAGATCAGTCTCCTGCAGACATGGCATGATGCCCAGTTCCTCCTGTTCCTCTTTAATGGCAGGGACTTCTGGGTCCTCCTGGTCCAGACTGGGGCTCCAGTCATGCTGCTCAATGGGAACCTCTTCTTTAACATACATCATGCTGCTGGACATCTGCACAAACATAGAAAAATGAGCTTATTTAAGTGATTTTGGACTTTTTCCAACTGCAAATCATGTTGAACCAAAATACAGTGATGTAATTCAACGTGTAACACAACTGACACCTTTATCTCCATTTAGACATTAGGGCCTGTGTCCACAGAGAGCATTTTTAGCACCTGCTGCGTTACTGCCCAGTGCTTCACCTAGCATTTTTTTCCTATGGTTCACTTATCGTTTGTCAATGACTCCACAAAAGGTCCATGTATTGAAATACTTCCAAAGTTATCTCATAAAATAGTGGTTCAACATTTTTTCAAGTGAGAAAATGGTGGATTAAAAGTAAAATCTGCAGTCAATTTATCAGGATGAAGTCTATGTAGAGATTTAATTTGGTGATTTCGGACATGCATGGAGTCAGTGTCTGTGTAAGTGGAGAGTGTGTGTGGGGGAGATACAGTACATTGACAGCATCGAATTTAATAACATCCCGACACACGATGCATTTCCAAGTTCATATTTACAAGAATACTCACATAGTCATGAAGTAATCACATAAATGAGCTGGACATACGTCCATATTTGAATCACGGCGACATGTAAAAATGTCCTTTTTACACAGTGATGTTTCAAACTGTAATGGATGCCATGGACAGGATTTCCTCCAGAAAACTTGTTATGCCCAGTGGCAGGATGGCCCAAGGGCCCACTGGTGGCAGAGCATGATTTTTGTGAATTCAGAGAATACTAAAACCATTTGTAATAAAGTCATTTGTAAAAATTGCAATCTTATACTTGGCAATTTGTTTTGATTATTTACCATTTCATCTACATGACAAGTTATTATGCTTTGCCAGTCATACACACCTCTGTATAAATATTACTACAGATTTAAGTGTTGAATCTTAAGTAAGTCTATGGAAATAAAATCTGCCTTTGTTCTCATAGTCCCGTTGTTTTTGCCAGACATTTCCTAATCCCCCCTGAATTGAACTTTTGCATTCCCCCCTTGCATACACCACTTCCAGATCCACTTTTTTCCCTTTAACAGCTCTTTTTGCTGCCTTGTCTGCTTCCTCCACTATCAGATCTGGTCTATCCCCACTTTCCCCCTTTACATCCCATTAATGCTGCTGCTAAATCTGAACAAATGGCTGTTTTATCCGACATGACTTCCTTCGCAGTAAGTCCTATACCTCAAGATATAGGATCATGTAATTTACTTTAACTTAATTTGTTTGAGTGTACATTTATTTTTCCTAAACATCACTTGTATTCTCTAATTGAATTTTGAGACACTGTGTGCCTGAAAATCCTATGACATAGCTCGTAACACAGCCAGTCCATTCTCCCAACACCACCCCTGTTTTTGTTGTAGTCGTGGATCTTTGTGTACTATTTTTTTTCTCAGTTTTACAGTCCTTTAACATTGCAATCGCAAGCTGCTAAGTGGGGTTGGAAACTCAGGTTAAACCTTTGATACACAAAATCAACCCGGGTCAGACTCAGGTTGGAAGTTTGGTCTGAAAGGAGCATTACTGTCAGTTTTAGCAGTAATCTAACTTCTGGGCTAGTAATAGTGAAACCGAAGCCAAGTGAAGCACTGAACCATTTTGAGAGCATTTGTGGGTGCAAATGAAGTGACCACACAGAGAGGTTCCGTTCTTGATTCATGCAGGAATCCTAACACACTGAGCAGTGTATGAGGGAGAGCTCTACCTTTCATAGGGCAACTGTCGGCTGTGAAGCATTGCATATACCACGTCACATTTCCCTACCAACAGTAGAGATAATAACTTTCTCATAATAAAGAACAGATAATGAAGGCGCAAAATGCTTAAGATCCATCTCCTTCTCCCTCCAAGGTCACTCACACAGTATAACAATAATTATACTATACATTATACTAATTGTAATTCTATCACAATTGTATCCAGACTGACTCAGAGAAATAAGGGAAGGATCAGAATGACATGTAAGGAGGATTATATACGAGGACAGTGAATAAAGCTTGTCACATAACTGAGCTAATGTTTAGGTTCTACCGTTATCTCACTGATAAGCAGAAAACCAGATAATCGAACAAACACCGTATAATGCTACAAGTAAGCTAGGAACACATGAAGGTATCATTATAAAGTCTCATAGGAACCCAACAGCAAGCTAGTTGCTAACTAGGAAGCTAGGTGCTAACTCACCTGGCTAGAAGAAGAGGGATTCCCAGCTTCATCGCCGCTGCGGGACTGAGTCCCGGGCTTGTGTGTGATGTTTGAGAGTCCGTTTGGAAACGAGATAGCTTTGCCCCAGCCGGTCAATTAACGCCGTTACTTTTTCCAGAATTGTAAATAAACGGCCTGGTCACTTCCGTTTTCTTCTCCTTCTTTCCTTTAGTTTCCGGTAGTGTTGACGCAGCTCCGGCGTATCACTGCCCTCTACAGGTACATTTTATCACTCCATTAAACTTTCATATACAGTCCAATGTGATGTAGAAAATTAATGACGATTTTGGACCACAGTGGAAAAAAGTCTTTACACTTTCTTGTGTATTTTAATGTATATACTATGTTTTAATGCATTTTGTATGTGCATTGATCAACTAAATATATTCAATTTAATTCAGTTGGGTACTTGAGTGCACCTGAGGCAGAGTATTGTCTTCAGTGTGAGATCTGTGATTCCTTGTCCAGAAAGTTGTGCAAACATTTCCCTTCTCACGTTGCAATATTTCTTACAGTCCATCAACACATGCTCTACAGTTTCTGTTCTGCCCAAGGGTCAACGACTGTTCAGTGAGGCCAATGCAGAAGTAAAGTTTACGTTATAATACCACCGCTTGGCCACTGGGGAATTGATCGTCCGGCTTCAAGAAGCTTTTTTTTCTCCATAGAGATAGATTGGACTTCTACCTGAAAATACTAAGCGAACAAATTTTTTTCATGGGTCATCATGGTCTCACACATTTTATTTGGACCCTCTAATAAGTAATGTGATGGTCCATCTTTAACTTTTTGCTTCGTTATTAAGATATTATGGCAAACAATCTGACAAATGACTGCTGTGCTGGGGTTTGATCGACATGTCGCTGTAGCAGCAGCTCGCTATAGTGAAGTCAGACGATTCAGACCTTCACATTGTTCTATTTATTAAATATGGGCATAGTTATACGTGAGATACAGTACACTCGACTGAAGCTGTGGGTAAGTCTTTACACTAACAACATTGTGATATAACTTTGTTTGACACTGCGTGGTGAAGTTTTACTGCATCAGCGCATAATGTTAGCTCTCCCATAGGTCCCCTGGCATGAACGCTTCATAAGCCCCACTGCCGGTCATCCAAATATCATAAAAATATTTATGATATTTTTCATAAAAATGCTGTTCATAAAAATCCAGTTTTTGGCTCTAACATGCCATCCAGGAAGTGACAACTCGATTGGCTTCAAAATGGCTCTTCATAAACTAATGGGTGACATCACGGTCACTTTGTCCATAATATATACAGTTTATGGTTTTGCCACACTCACATTTGCCTTCTGGATGCTTATACACTGTTGTTAGTCCATGATTCAGTGCACAGTGTTGAAGTTACTAGTTATTACTACACTGTTCTGCCTATCCAGTCTCTGATTTACCGTGCTCTTCACCTGCAGCTGTACTGCAAAATAAAATCTGCCTTTGTTCTCATAGTCCCATTGTTTTTGCCAGAAATTTCCTAATCCCTCCTGAATTCAACTTTTACACCCCCCCCCCCCCCCCCTTTGCATACACCACTTCCA
>JAQQAE010021271.1:0-10500 GCA_029823295.1 Pseudamia nigra | reverse complement strand
TTTCCAGTCCAGTCGACAGAAGGAAAACCACACACCTTGGATACTATGACCTGGATGACTGAGAATCTTCACAGACAAATACCCCATATTAAACAAGCAATGTGTAATATGTAATATTATCAGTACGGTAGATAAGATGAAAAACAGTTAAAGCATGTACATGTAGAATTTACACATTACATATTTTCCCATTTTGGGTCTTTTATATTCTTGAGCTCTTGCTGGTTTTAGGTTGTTTTGGTAACCTTTTCATCTTTATTGCTTCTGTTAGTCTGTGGTTTTCAGTTACATCCTCCATTACACTTTTATCTTAAGACATATTTCACGCTGAGCTGCAGTCGTCAGCATGTTATTTCTAGGTTAGTGTCTATTCTGTCTTAACTGCAACCAGTAATAATCTGTCTGAAAATCCTCGACATCCATCTTTGTTGTGTGGTGACCGGCCAGTTTGTTTTCCTCAATGTAATATTAAAATCCTACATATGTGGAGTGCAAATAAAATCCACCGGGCAGGATAATTGAAACAGCCACATACCATAAAAAACAACACAAAGAGGTTTGTATGAGTGTGTGTGTGTGTGTGTGTGTGTGTGTGTGTGATGGGTGTGCATACACTCTAAAGCTGTTCCACTCTCTAATCCCATAATCCAGTGGTTAAGCCTTCACTGAGCACCGCTTCGTTTGCATGAATGAGTTTATGTCATTTGTCATGTGGGAAAAAATGTCAGAGAGAAAACCAAGTGCATGAACCCTGAAGAGACACGAAGGAGCAGTAAGAGAAGAAGGTAGATGAAAACAGGACGAATTGAACAGTGGGAATGAGACAGGGCCATGGAAGGATTTTGTTTTGGAGCAGATCAGTGTTCCTGGAGCAAGGCTGTGCAGTGATGCTGATGTGTAATACATGTACCACTGTCAGCCAATAGGGATCGTTCATTTGGCTCTCATAGAGTTACATTAGACCTCTCTGAACACACTGAATAAATAAACATCACATAATGATGATGAATGTGCTGTATGTATTGTTATATATATGCATTTGTGTATGCATGAATGGTTGGAGTGTATGTGTATATGTATATATAAATATGAACAGTGGCATGCAAAAGTTTGGGCATTCCTGATCAAAGTTTCTATTAACGTGAGCAGTTAAGCAAGTGGAAGATGAAATAATCTCCAAAATGCATAAAGTAAAAAAAAAAAACAAAAACAAAAAACACTCTTTTGCAATATTTTAAGCAATATCAGTGTATTATTTTTGTTTTCCAAAATTTAACAGTGGAGTTCAAGATAATGTCTGGAAGAACAACTTGTAGGATTGATAGAAAAGCAATTCAGAATCTCCGCTTGACTGTAAAAGTCCTCCAGAGAGATTTTACAGACGATGGAGTTGTGGTACACTGTTAAACTGTTTAGCCACACCTGCACACATATTTCCGTCATGGAAGAGTCATCAGAAGAAACCTCTCCTGCATCCTAATCACAAAATTCAATGTCTAAATTCGAAAAAATACACTGATATTGCATAAAATATTGCAAAAGAGTGTTTCATTTTAAATGTTATGCTTTTTTGGATCATTTCATATTCCACTTGCTTAATTGTTCACTTTGAGAAAGGGTATCCAAACTTTTGCATGCCACTGTATATGTTGGGTTGCATAATGTATGAATTAGTATGCACTGTAAATACTGTATGTAACAGTGTATGTATGAAGTATTGCATGCTGGGAACATTTGATATCCATTTCTACATAAATAGCTTGTTGCATACCATAAATACTATATGTGGGATTTATGAATAGATGATTGTACTTGGCAATAAAAGGAGTAGAGTTAAATAATTTTGCAATTCTTCCTGCTCCCCTGTAAATGTTGCTGCAGATACAATCTATTATTTCATTTGGTGTTTTTGTTTTCATTGATTATACTGTAGATCTATGACTTAATTGTTTGTGTTCATTTCTTACAGGTTTGAAATAAAGCATTCATTCATTCATTCAGTTTTAGTCCTGACCATCATGGTCTCAGATAATTTATTTGTACCTTCTAATACGTGATCTAGAGGTACATCTTTTGCTTCATCACTAAGATTGTTACGATCAAGTTTCCGTAGGTGTGATTTTCAGCTAGGGTTTCACTGATATGACTGACATTTCGGAGTATATGGGTGTGGTTTGTGAATTTTCCCTAAATTAGCCTGCATTGGCGACAGCTGTGTTGGATACGAGCTGATGAAGCAGGAAATGTGACGCTGCTGTGGGACAGAACACGTGGAACGTGATGAGAAGAGACGCTGACCAAACAGGTGGAGAATCAAGAGGAAACAAAGCTGAGAGAACTGAACCACATCACCCTATGGACTGAGAGCGAACTTTTCAGAGCATGCTAACACTTTTGTATATATTCATATTAAAAAGTCCGAATGGCAACCAAGTGACCCAAGACCGGGTTGGCTGTTCCATCAGAACAAAGTACGCGGACCGCCGGTCAGACGGACTCTGTGGGTGTGATTCACCGGATCCATAAGCAGACGTGTTGGGGTGAGTTTGGCAAACACACACCTCATCCTCCGATAGGTTAGGGACAAACACGTCACCCAGGGCTAGTATACAACACAACTCGAGTTCTGTACCGACATGGGGAAAGTTTAGTTGCGGAGGGGCTGTCTTGGGAGCTTAGAGAACTGACTCAGAGCAAAGATAGCCGGACCCTCCTTGTAACAAAAATATTATGACAAATAATCTGGCAAATCTCTGCTGCGCTGGGCTTTGACTGACAGGTCTGTATGACGACTCCACTCACCAAGTTGGACCTTCACTTAAGAAGACATGGTTCTTCCTGACAGATGCCCAGCTGTATAGTCATGAGGTCTCGGCCTCGAATTGTGAAGAGCCTAGAGATAATCAGTGATTATGATTGGTGCAAATAAAAAAATTTAAACTGAATTGAATTGAAACTGAAACTTCAGCTCTAGTTCACTTACACGAAAACTACAATTTGACTTTGTTAGACAATACTTGATGAAGTTTTAATGAGTCAGTAAGAGAACATTTGGCATTAGCTGACGTTAAGATCACTGACACACTGTCAAGGATCCCTACTAATAGTATGTATGGCTTAGGTGAGAAGCCTTAGCGTTTTCATCAACCATCCCAAGTCAAATGAACATCTAGGACATTAATATTATGTACAGACAACAGAAGGAGCTCCAGCAGAGGAGGTGTGATTGATTAAATAATCAATCAACATTACTTTCACAGGGACTTCAATGTGGCAGTTTATTGTTTTCATGATAATAATAATTAAGGTCCATGTGTTGATGTCACTTGATATTACTCTACTTGTTCAATTCACACAATTTTTATTTTCAGCCTCCTTTTGTTAACCTTCCTACATCCCACTACTCTTTGTAGCATTCTGATATGTACTGTATGCTACTCCTCAGTTTTGGGTAACCTTAACCTTTTTTTTAAACTTCTGGCAGTTCAACACTTACCTTTGTACCATTTCAAGATATTCATTGAACTTGAACTACTTGAAAGTCAACAAACAACTGGAAAAATTGGGGTGTTTTGACTGGTAGTGTATACAGAAGAGTTTTTGTGTGATTATCAGAGCTGGGGAGTGTCAAAAATTGGCATCAACAATGATTTTGTTTCATTTTTATTTTTTGTGCAGTGTCAGATTATATAATAAATGTCACACCTTTCACTGTAACAACACAAAAAATGCTCCAATAAAGTCATAGAAACATTTTCTAATAATAAATAATTGTAATTTTTTTGTTTTATGGATACTTTTATTTACTTATTTTAATATTCATTGTGTTTCTGAAATGTAACCCCTTCAATTCATACATCACTACATTATGTTTAAATTTGCTGCTTCCATATTGTTCCTGTTTATTATTCAGGGTTGTATTTCTGGCGTTTAAACCCTGCAATATTGGGGTCGACATCGTGTTTGTACTGAGCTGTTTGTGGAGACTGTGTGGGTTAATGAGTAATAAAACTAACAGGTCACCAGCTGCTTATCCCCATTTAAATGACTATGCTTTACACCCCCCCCCCACACACACACACACTGTATTCTGACTGAACATCCATTGCGAGCTCCTTATTTGGTCATTGTATTTCCTATTTCTTGTGCAGCCTTGTGCACATCGATACAGTCACAGTTTACCGGCAAACTGTGGAATTGTTTTTTTTCTGGGTGTTTTTCTAGCTGCACAAATGATTAAAAGTAAATTTGTACTGAATGATGGGAAAGTTAGAGTTTTGCTTTGAGAATTTGTGTGGAAAAAAGCAAAAACAAGTGAATCAACTTTTTTGATACGTCACTTTTGGGTAAAATTTAAATAGATACAGAGTGAACATTAAAACCCCATGTTTAATTGAAAACCCCAATTAAACAAAGACCCCATATCAAACTGTCAAACAGGAAATGTAATTGTTTTTGGAAAAATGTACTCATTTTGAAATGGATGCCAGCAGCACTTCAAAAAAGTTGAGCCAGCATCATGGTTACCATTCTATTACATCAGCTCTTCTTTTAACAACACTGTAAGTGTTTCAGAACTGAGGAAACCAACTGGTGTTGTTTTCAAAGAGGCGTTTTTCCCCATTCTTGTTTAATGTAGGGTTCGAGCTGCTCAATAGTTCAGGGTCTCTTTTGTTGTATTTTATGTTTCATAATACTCCAAATATTTCCAATAGGTGATAAGTCAGGACTGTCAGACCAGCTTAGCACCAGAACTCTTTTACTACATAGCCATGCTGTTGGAATACATGCAAAATGTAGTTTGACTCCAATACCTGTAGATACTGTTCAGCACTAATGATGCTTTCACAAATGTCCAGGCTGCCCATGCTATGTGCACTAATGTACCCCTATACCATCACAGATGTTGGCCTTTGAACTTGCTGCTGTCAACAAGCTGGATGGTCCCTCTTGACAAGATCTGCACAGTCAAAGAATCGCTCCTGACACCTCTCCTCTTTAGCCTGAAGCACATGCCGTCCATGATTTCCCATCCAGAATTTCAAATGTGGGCAGGTCAGACCACAGAAAAGTTTTCCACTTGGCCTCAGTCCATCTTAAATGAGCTCAGGTCATGAAATGGCAGAAGTATTTCTGGCTCTGGTTTATAAACAGTAAGATTTCCTCTTAAATGAACTGCCATTTGTGAATCAAATGTGATAATCAAATTCTCTAAATCTTTTAATGTTATTACCTGCTGGATATAAAATTCAAATTTCTTTGCAATGGTATGCTAACAAACATTCCTAAATTGTGTCAGTATTTGCCAGTCCAGTCTTTCTCAGAGTGGTGAACCCCTCACCATGAATACTTCAAACTGACTTCAATCACTGACTCTGTTGTTTTATTCAGTGTTTTATTGTTTTGTTAACTTTTCTCTTTTTGCTTATCTGGGTCATTTTTGTTGATTTTCTCTTTATGTTCATTTTGCTGCTTATTGGGTTCATTGATGTTGATTTTCTTGGTTATTTATCTTCATTTTATTCCTTATATTTGGTCATTTCAGTTTTGGTATTATTGTATTCATGCCAGTTAATTTTGTTTTTTTCATTAATTTATAAGTGTTTATTTCTGCAGAGGGTTATCACAGGCTTCCTCCAGTTTCTTTTTTTAAATTCTATTTTCTCATAAATATGGGGTTTCAGTATTTTGCAAATCATCACATTCTATTTCTGTTTACATTCAACACAGTGACTCAATCTCTTTGGAATGGTTGGAGAAGATACAGTAAAGCAAAATGCTCCTTTTGTTTGAAAACCCATATTCAAATGTCTCTGTGTTTTGCATAGTCAAACGTGGACAGGATGAAATGTTGAGCTCATATTCAAATTGGAGTCAAACCTCAGTGATATGTGCAGATGGTCTACAAGCTACATTTTTCAGAAGTGGAGACGTTCATGAAATCAAATGATCACGGAAACATTTTTGAGTATTTTTCCCAGCTCTGTTTAAAACATTAATACAGTATCTACATTTTCTTAAATTAAACTAAAAAAACAAGTTGCCTTTTGGTATTTAAACACAGTGCTTCTCGGTGTGTTTGAATGAATGCCTGAAGACTGAGGGAGATTATCAGCAGGATGGGGTTTGGGGGGGAGGGGGGTGCAGGCCTTAAATCGAGTGTGTGTGTATGTGTGTCTGTTTAAACAGAACACACTCAGGGATTAAAGACAGGAAACAGACTGGAGTTGAAAACCTGTCACATCTGTACAGTAACACACAAACAAACACAGTCTTATGAGATTTTCTCCTCAAGTACATCACTAACCTGGACGTACTGTATGCATATAATTTGGGGGGTAGGGAGCGGTGGGAGTGAGTCAGTCCCTTCAATATTAGTAAAAGGAAAAAATTATGGGTTTCTAAAGACCCTGCTTTACATAAATAATGACAAATGTTTATTGCTGGAATGTTTTGTTCAGCTTTTGTTAATTTTCTCATTGTTTACTTCATTTTTTATTGGTTTATTTTTGATTTTGTTAATTTTTGCTGATATCCTTGATCATCCTTGTTCATTTTTTCTGCGTATTTTATTTGTTTTGTTCATTTTCTTGGTTCTTTTGGTCACTTTGTTCCTTTTACTGTTTTCTGTTCATTTCGTTGCTGGATTAGGTTACTTGTTGTTCATTTAGGCATCAGTTGTTTTGTATTCAATTTTTTTGGCTATTTGGTTCATTTTTGGTCACTTTTTTTTTGCTAAGTTAGGTAATTTTTTTTTTTAAATTGATGTAATAAATTGATTTAATAAAAGAGTTTGGCCAGTTCTTAATTATTTTTGCTCATTTTTATTTCTTATTTTGGTAATTTCTTTCCTGCAACAAAATGTGCAAAAATGTACAAAAACAGTCACAAAAAGCAGCAAGATGAACAAAAAATGTACAAGAAAATTGCAAAATAAGCAGGAAAATTAACAAAAACTGAACAAAGCAGTCACGTAAATAGTAACATTAACATAATTACAAAGGAACAGAACAAGCAAAAAAAGAAAATAAGTAAATTAACACAAATGAACAGTGTAATCAAGGAATTGAACAAAAAGGCAACAAAATGAGCAAAATGAGTAAGAATGATCAAAAACACAAAAATAAGCAACATAACGAACAACTTAAAATGACATGGTTTAAAATGTTTTTTTTTAAACTTTTGGTTAAAAAAAACAAAAGTTTAACAAAAATCAGCTAAATCAACAAAAGTTATCAAATTTACTTAAAAATTAATAAAAAATACCTGTTTGAAGGCAGTATGTTAGGTTGTAATAAATTCCATTATGAAGTTACTCCCTACTAAAGTATATATTTTTTATCAGCTACCTTTTTACTCTTACTCAAGTATGTTTATGAGTACCACTACTTGACTCATTACAATTATAAAGTAAGTACTTTTACCCGAGTACTCTGCACACCTCTGCTTATACACTTACCAGAACGAGTCCACTTCGCCGTCAGGAACACACCTGCTCTTCACTGCAGGTGGACATGACAAATGCTGACGTCCTCAATCTGTCATGGTTTTGTTTGAGAAACAGTGACAGAATCAGAAAGTGCGGTTGCTGGGGCAATGACAGAGGCAAACGTGACCGGGGACAACAGGTATACACCCCCATCCCCACACACACACCGATGTACATGCACTAGCCACTTCATTAGGTACACCTTGCTACTACCAGGTTGAACTCCTTTTACCTTCAGAAGTGCTTCAATTCTTCATGGAAACACTCCGAAGATTTTGGTTGATATTGACATGGTAACATCACACAGTTGCTGCAGATCTATCGGCTGCACACCCATGATGCCAATCTCCTGTTTCACCACATCCCAAAGGTGCTCTATTGGATTGAGATGTGGTGACCGTGGAGGCCATTGAAGTACAGTGAATTCTGGGTAAACTGTGGTCTCATAAAGGGGATGGGCAGGGTCAGCTACAAAACTCAGGTAGGCTGTGGTGTTTTAATGACGCTCAGTTGGAAAGAAAGGGGCCCAAAGTCTGCCAAGAAAATAACCCCCACACCTTAAAATCACCACCCTTAACCCTTAATACAGGGTAATTAACAGGGTAATGCTTACCATGAACAGGGTAAGTAACAGGGTACAGGATCCATGCCTTCATGCTATTAGCGACAAATTCTGATGTTAGCATCTGGATGTCACAGCAGAAATCAAAAGTCATCAGAGCGGTTTGCAGTTCGTACTGACAGGAGTGGCACCCGCTGTGGTCGTCCGCTGCTGTAGCCCATCCCATCTGCTCCAAGGTTTGATGTGTTATGAGATGGTAGATGGCCACCTACGCAGAGCCATTGGTACTGCTGGAGGTTTTTCTGTTCCGTTAAAGGAGAAAGTCCCATCCCTTCCCCATATAAATACAACTGAATTAAATTGCATACATTTGTTGTAATGACTTGTCATTTGAGTCACTGTTGCCTTTCTATCATCTTGAACAATAATAAACAATTTAAAAAATGAACAAAGATGACAATGTAGGCAGGAATGTACAAAAATAATTGCAAAATCAAGCAAAAATAATTAACAAAATTATGAAGAAAATGATCAAAAGTCAACACAAAACGAAGAAAATAAACAAATCCAATACACGGTTGCCCATAAAGTTGGAATAATATATTTTTGCCTCTTTTTGTGAAACAATTGTGACAATGTGAATTATTCTTTATAGATAGAGTCTATATCTTCTAAAAACTGTACTGATCAATTTCTTCCAGAGGTGATTACTGATGTGTTTAAACACAAATAGAGAAGATTTGAAAAAAAAATTCCAAAAATAAAGGCATCAAGACAATTAAAAAAATTAATAAAAAGTTAAGAAAATGAACAAAAAAAAATCAAATAATGGAACAAGAATGAAGACAATAATACAAAAATGAACACACATGAAAAAAGAGCAAACACAGTCAAAGTCCATAAAATAACAACTGAGTCTAAAAGAAACTGACCAAATGACAAGATAATCACCAAAATGAACCAAACAAAACAAGAAAATGAATAAAGTCATCAAGAAAATGAACAAAATAATATACAACAATGAACAGTGACAAAATGACCCACAAATAAACAAAAATGACTTAATTTACGTAAAGCAGGACTTTTTGAGACCCAAAGCATGAATGTCTGACTAATTCTTGAGTTGACAGGAGGAGGATTGTGAGGGGGAAGGACAGAGAGGAAGCAGAGCATCCTTGTTAGTGTGACAAAGACACATTTAAGTGATTGAATTTCCTCTGTCTCAATGTGTGTTTTGTGTTGTTGGACGAGTGTGTAGTCATGAGTTAAGGACAGACAGCGAGACAAAAGTTACGCAACACACACGCATGCACATACCTCCTTGTCTTCCAGAAAAATAAAGGTCAAAACGAAACTTACAGTGCGACACAAAGCAATAACACAATAGCACAACATGACATAAGACAGGATGACAGGGCACAGCGCATACCGACCCCTCCTCATCTTCCAGAAAAATAAAGGTTAAAATAAAACTCAACATAATGTACAGTAGCACAACAGAACACACACTGACACACTTCCCTCCTTGTCTTCTAGATAAAGGTTAAAATAAAACTCATGCTGGAGGTGTTATCACAGTCTGCTACCGTACGAAACACAACACAACGAAGCATGGCACAGTATGACACAGCATAACAGTACAACATGATACACAACAGTGGACAAGGACCGGGGCTGTTCCATTGCAATTCATTCTAAAAATACTTGCAAGTGCTAACAAAATGAAATAAAAATTGTCATGCGTCATGATGGTCTCAAACATTTTATTTGGATCCTCTACTAAATGATCTGGTGGTCTATCGTTAATTTTTTGCTCTATTATTAAAATAGACTGATATATGTTTGCAGCGCAGGGCTTTAATTGACAGGTCCACTCCCTTTAAAGTCAGATCAAGTCGGACCTCCATGACTTAATTTTTCTTGATTGATGCTTAGTGGTAATGTACTCAAGGTACTCCAAGTTTTGCCGCGTTACTATGCTAGCATCCAGCATTAGTTCAGTCAGGATGCTCTCATCTGATTTAAGCATGTTAAGCGTATTAGATATACAGTGGAACCTCAGACAACAACCGCTTCTGACAACGACAAATTCGGATACCGACGAAAAAAACTGCAAAAAATGGAACCTCATAACGACGAATTATCTGGACAACAATGCCCAGGTCACGTCTGCGTCACTTCCGGGTCTCGACGAGAATGACCCGGAAGTCAGAGCGCTAGCTGCTAGCCGGCTGTGAAACAACACTGCCTCACCATCGACATCTATGAATCAGCTCTACTCCTTAATGCAGAACCCGACAGCCTAGTCCTGTGTGTCCTAGCCTCTGCCATCGTAAGCTAACTCCATTCCGGAACCAGCTATGTTGCTAGCCATAGCCATAGCCTGGGCAGGCCCGCGTCGGCGTGTTGGGCCGCGGGCAGCCCCGCGTCGGCTCGTCGGGCCGCGGGC
>JAQQAE010021270.1:0-10501 GCA_029823295.1 Pseudamia nigra | reverse complement strand
AAGATTTATCTGCGAGCCAGATGCAGTCATCAAAAGAGCCACATCTGGCTCGTGAGCCATAGGTTCCTGACCCCTGCTATAGCATAAAGAACAGAATAAAAAAAGTTCATCAAACTCAAAATCTCACTCCTAATCGCTAAATCCTTTAAATTCTTCATCATCGGAGTCCTTCTAAACAACTCCGCCAACTCTGGAGGTAGACAATGTGTCACTTCGTCCTCTGCCGTCAGACTCAGCATCAGTTCCATTTCCAATTATTCTGGCCTTTCTGAATCACAACAGGATGGTTTCGTTTGTCACTCAATTCCATGCCTTGTCGATCCATCCGATGATTTGCAGGAAAGTTGCATGCCGCATCCTCCCGGTTATCGTGAAGCTGGGCTCTCCAAAACTGCCTTAAAGCTCCGGTTCACCAAGATGTCAAGTGGCTGGAGAACTTTGGTTAAGCCTCCAGAGATGATGGCAGGTAAGGTTTGTTACATTTAAATTTTTACATTTTAATTTGTCAGTGATACAGGTGCAGCAGATGTAGGTACACAAGCCTAGAGTGCCCTCTTGTGGCTGTCAGTGTGAAAACAACGAACACGTGAAATATTTTGTATAAATGTCTCTGGTGTATGTGTCGCATCCCTAGTCAGACGATGAAAAAAAGTGTGATGTATACTCTGGAAAATACGGTAATTAAAACAGGATATCCATGAGAGAGCAGGTGAGAGCATTGAGTTAGTGCAAGGAATCCCTAATATCCTGTTTGCCTCATTCGACTTGATCTAACCTTCCTTTAATCAAACAGACTCCAATTAAGAATTTGCAATGACAACTGAACATAGAAATGGCACTAAATTACAAACACAAGCCCCATCAGTCAAGTGGTTTATGCAATAACTCATAAACAACGTCCACTTGTTTGCACTATACTGTATACTGTATATGTGATTTACCCTTCTCTGGCTGAAAAAAGCAGAGGACATGAATACTATCACAGATGTAGCTCATCTACAGAAAATGATACAAACTCTAATCCCAGTGAAGTTGGGACACTGTAAAACGCAACTAAAAACACAATACAATGATTTGCAAATCCTTCTCAACCTATGTATATTTAATTGAATACACTACAAAGACAATATTTAATGTTCAAACTGATGCATTTATTATTTTTGCAGTTATTCACTCATCTTGAATTTGATGCCTGAAACACTTTCCAGATATGCTGGGTCAGGGGCAAGAAAAGACTGCACAAAAGCATCCCTGAAAGGCTCAGTCGATCACAAACAAGGATGTGGTGAGGTTCACCATTTTGTAAAGAACTGTGTGAGAAAATAGTCCAACGGTTTAAGAACAATGTTTCTCGATGTACAATTGCAGTGAATTTATAGATTTCATCATCCACAGTCCATAACATCATCAGAAAAGTTTCAGACAATCTGAAGAAATTTCTACAAGTCAGTGGCAACACCAAAAACCAAATATTGAATGTCTGTGACCTTCGACCCCACAGGCGGCACTGCATTAAAAACCCACATCATCGTGTAAAGGACATTACCACATGGGCTCAGTAACACAGTTCACCTCTACATCTACAAGTACAAGTTAAAACTTTACCATGAAAGTGAAAGACATATATCAACAACACGCAGAAACGGCGCCGGTTTCTCTGGACCCGAGCTCATCTGAGATGAACTGAGCCAAAGTGGAAAAGTGTGCTGTTCTCTGATGAGTCCACATTTACTATTGTTTTTGGAAATCATGGACGCTGTGTCCTCCGGGATAAAGAGGAAAAGGACCATCCAGATTGTTATCAGCACAAAGTTCAATAGCCAGCATCTGTGACCATAATGGGGTGTGTTAGTGCCCCCCATGGGTGACTTGCACATCTGTTGCACACCATTAATGATAAAAGTTACATACAGGTTTAGAGCAACATATGCTGCCATCAAAGCAACATCTTTTTTAGTAAAAGAGTGGAGGTACTAGACTACGCTGCCTGCAGTCCACACCTGTCTCCCACTGAAAATGCATGATGCGTTATGAAGCACAAAATATGACCGAGACCCTGGACTGTTGAGCAACTGAAGTCATACATCAAGCCAGAATGGCTTAGAATTTACCTACAAAGCTTCAATTAGTGTTCTCAGTTCCTAAATGTTTTGTCGAGTGTTGATAAAAGGAAAGGTGATGGAACACAGCGGTAAACATGACCCTGTCCCAGCTCTTCTGGAACGTGTTGCAGGCATCAAATTCAAAATGAGTGGATATTTGCAAAAATAAATAAATAAATAAACTTTATCAGTTTCAACATTAAACATGTTATCTTTATATATTTGAATACAGGTTGAAAAGGATTTTCAAATCATTGGATTTTGTTTTCATTTATGTTTTCCACAACATCCCAACTTCACTGGTCTGCACAATCATTGCTGCATTTTCTCTAAGTGAGCAATGAAGCCTCTGACTCCTCCTCGCTGTCTCCAATGATCAGCCAGAACCCATGTCAGGACACAAGACCCTGGAGGGGGTGAGAATCATGTGTCTGACACACCACAGCAGAACCCTGACTGGACCACATGGCCTAGTATCTGGGTCAAAGGTCAGCTGCTGTACAGTGGGAAGTGGGGGAGGGTAGCGTGTGGACTAGAAATAGACTACTATCTGTCTGTGCATACTGAGTACAGTGTGTCAGGCTCATGTTGGCTTCGATGTCACGAGGAAGAGTGTGCAGTTGTGTTAACAGGAGGGGGAGGGGCAGTCAGTGTGTGTCAACCCACTGATTTAAGGACAATCGCTTCAAAGTCTGGAGTTTACATTGTATGTGTCATCTCATTTTCGGAAACAGAAGTGACTGTTGGAGAAGAATAAGGAGCGATGGTGAAACTTGCCAAGCTAACACTAACTGACATTAAGAAGAGTAAAATGTGTGTCTGTCCCTTTAATAGGGCTGTGTGTGTGTGTTCTTATATGGAAGTGGGGACACTTAGGTGATCCCATGTGTCCACACTGCTGTTGGAACACTAAGACTTAATGACATAACATAGTGTATTTATGGATTTAACATTTATGTGTAGAGATAATAAAACTGAACAGAATAGGCACCAATTTAACAAAATGCTGCTGAAAAATGAATATAAAATTAAAAAAAAGGAATTTAACAAAATATAAACATACTGAACAATAGTGAGTATAAAATGAACAAAATAGGCACTAAATTACCAAAATGATGACAAAATGTACCTAAAATGGAAAAAATCAAGGAAATGAACAAAATATCAACAGATTGAACAATAGTGAGCATAAAATGGACAAAAGATACACAAGAATTAATGAAACAAACAAGGAAATGAATGAAATAGGCACTAAATTAACAAAATTATGTCAAAAAAATGTGCATAAAATAAAAAAAATTAAGGACATTAAGAAAATATCAACAAATTGAAAGGTGAAAATAAAATGGAACGTGAATGAACAAAATAATCAAGAAAAATTAATACACCAATCAAAAAAATGAACCAACTAGGCATTAACTCATCAGAAGAAATTAAATAAAGTTAAAAACAATTAAGAAAATGGAAAAAAATGAATCTAAAAATAAAAAAATAATGAAGAAGATGATAAAACTTGGAACGACTGATAAAGAACTAATATGAATAAAGACTGAAAAAGGGATGATAAAACTAAGAAAATGAGCAACACTAATTGGAAATAAACAAGAAGAAAGAAAAAATAAGGAGAAAATTAACAAAATAAGAACAACAAAAAATCTGTATGAATGATAACAAACCTTACTGTGAGTCAACACATCCATTATTTACCCAGTTGAACTAAAATTCATGGGATTGGTTGATTGCAATTCAAATTACTGTATGTACAAAGTGCCATTTAATATCCAGAAACTGTTTATAATCAGAGGCAACAAATACTATTTAAGAGGGAATTATATTTATGAAAAACCTCAATCTAGAACCAACACAAAACAGTAGTGTGTTTCTGTTGTAAGGATTAAATTATGAGACTGTTGTTCAGATAGAATTCAAACATACTTAAACTTTAAAAAAAAAAAATTATTACATCATTTCTAAATATTGTAATAACTATTATGTGCTAATGTTTGTGTGGCTTATGTATGTATTTTGCTGTAGTGCTTTCTTGACAACAAAATACATACATAAGCCACAGAAACATGGTCACTCTAAATTGTCCATAGGCACGAATGTGAGTGAATGCTTTCTTGACTTTATTCTGTTAGAAGATTTTAATTTAATTTAAATGGCTATGGATGGATGTACTTGATTTTTTCCTTATGTATTGAATATTGTATAAGGCGTAGACGTCGATAAGCTTCTGCATACACCCTTTCCGTTTTGCTATTTGTTTCTTTCTTCTCTTTTATTTAAAATGTCCTTTTTTAAAGCACTGAAACAAATAAAGATTAAATAATTACAAAAAATTAAAAGTAAAATAAAGTACATTAAAATTATGAAAAAAAAATCAAAACTGAACCTAGTTTGAACAATAGTGAAGAAACTGAACAAAAAATGAACAAATTTGGGAAATGGATGATGCCCCATGGGGATAGAAATACAAACGTGTGTGTGTGGGTGTGTGCGAGTGTATGTGTGTGTGTGTGTGTGTGTGTGTGAGTGCAGCTGCTCTACATATTAAAGTCTGGTCACATCTAGTAGCAGACAGGCAGCTTTAGTGATGCACACCCCTCTGTTTGCCTGTCACACACTCACATCCACACACACTGGGGTTTGGAGTTTGGCAGAAGTCCCATGCTGCACAGCTGCACAGGGTCATAACACATACACACACACACACACACACACACACGCCTATCCACTGTGTTGTTATACATTGTGTTTTGCTCACACCCTGTCATTGGTCAGGACTTTATACTAAGGGAATCACACATAGATGAAGGTAGTTTTACTTTAATTAGGAAATGCTGCTATCTGCTATCAGTTACTTTTAACACTTAGAAAAAGCTTTATATACAGTATTTCTGTTTGAATGTTATGTGAGAAGCCCTCACCTAATCTTAAAAAGAAGATATTTTTCTTGGTTTGTTCATAAAGAGACTCCATGATTATCTTTTGGGTCCTGAGCTAAAAACATGGGACAAATTAGCACTTAAAAACACGAGAGATAATTGTTTGCTCATAGTGCTAATAAATAGCTACTTCTATGCAGAGGTGGGTAGTACTCACTCAAGTACTTTTACTCCATTGCATGTACTTACATGTAAAATGAGTGTTTTTTTTTTTATACTTCTGAGAGTAGTTGTTTTGCAGAATACACGTGCTTAGTTACATTTGTGATGGAAGAACTGACTTGTACTTAATTACATTTGGCCACAGCTCAATAAGTAGGACTCATTCTTATGCCTCCAAAATAACTTAATAAGCAAAAATTAGCAAAATAATCAACAAAATATTAACAGAATGACCAAAATTGTCAATGTAGTTAACAAAATGTCAAGTAAAAGGAGCAAAATAGTCAATAAAATATTAACAAAATCAACAAAATTAGCCAATAACAGAAAAAATATCAAAAAGGAGACACAAATGATCAAAAATAATCTAAAAAATATTACAAAAGTGAACAAAATAATCAACAAAATAGTAACAAAATGAACAAGGTAAAAAAATGAGGAACGAAATAAATAATATAAATAGAAAAAATAGAAACAAAATTAGTGAAACAAATTCAACAAAGTAACAATTAACAGAACGATTAACAAAATATTAACAAATCTATCAGCTATATAAAAAGGCAAAAATAAGCAAATGGATGAATTACACCTCACGTTTCTCACGACTTGAGTAGATCTTTATTGAATACTTTTTACTCTTACTCATATGTATTTTCCTGAGTCCTTCTATTTGTATTACATGTATGTATTCACAAAACAAGATAAACCGGTTGTATTTAACTTGACAAATATCTTCAGTTCATAACCAGCACATTCATTGAAACCTAAATATAGACGACTTACTCCAAACATGATCATATTTCAAAGTATGTGTCTTTAAAGGAAGACATTTCCCATAAATCCTGTGTCTTCCTGCTGCAGAGGACTTGTTTGTCCATGTCCCTCCACCTTTCCTGAAGACGATAACATGTCTAAAGTCGTCCTGCAACCGACGCACACACAGTTTGTTCCCGTGATTTCATTCAGATCCACGTTCAGCGCTGCTCCATCAGGATAAAACAGAAGTGGAAGTGATTGACTGTGCTTCTGAGTCATACTCCTGAGGTGTTTGGTACAAGTTAAAATCATGAGGTAGGACTGAAGCTGCGTCATCCACACACTCACACCCACAGACGACAGGAGGGGTGTGGTATTTTCTTCTCCCGGCAGAATGCACCAACTTTCCAAGCCTACCTATAATAACGTGCTTCAGCTCCACACTCAAATGAGAAACACACATCAAACTCACAGAAATCCATAATAAACATGGCCATAAGTTCTTGATTGTTACTGATGCAAAATCTAGATACCATGCCATGTTTTTTAGTCAATACTGAACTTATTTTGTTCTTAGTCAAGCCTAAGAACAATCAACGGATAATTGAGAAAATGAATGGACAAACTAACCAACAAATAAGTCTATCAATAAAAACAAGCTGCATGACTACATGGAGGACGCCTCAGCTAAATTCAGTGACAATCTGTGGACGAGTGAATAGTGCAGAGTCAGTGACGTAAACCAGAGAGCAGAGACCCCTCTGTCTTCTCCAAAAGACACAGCATCTGCCACATGTATGTTCATATGTAACAGAGTGTGATTTATAAGTGTGGAGTGAATCGTTAACATTCCTGTTGCTCTGTCTACAGTGCCTGGATCTGTGTCATTATGATTCTCCAGCTGCTTCTTGCTGAGGCCAGGTGCTCACTCAGACCCCCCTCTCACTTCGAGCAGAAAATCACAAAGGGGTCAACTCTAGAATCGTCCTTTCACTAGGTCACTAGTTCAGTCTTTCTGCTCTGTCCATTATCTACATGTTACTGCTACATGAAACAACAGCCTCAGAGCTGCAAACCTCCTGAAAATGGAAAGTTTTTACAAAGATGTGTCACTTTATTTGGTATTTTGTATGCAGATGCAAAATACCAAAATACACAATTGCAAATGGACCAACAAAACAAAATCTCTGTGGACAATAAAGAGACACTGTCACTGCAACCTGTGCATCGTGCCATCCAAGACCAGTGTGACACATTTAAAGAAATAAAACAAGCTTTTCAGTCTTTTTACATCCCAAATGTCAAAAGAGTTGTGATGCTGTGTAAAATGTAAATAAAAACAGAATGCAATAATTTTCAAATCTCATAAACCAATATTTTATTCCCAATAGAACATAAACAGCATATCAAATGTTGACCCTGAGACGTTTTTACCATTCTATGGACAATATTAGCTCATTCTGAATTAGATAGCAGCAACACATGTCAAAAAAGTTGGATTTAATGAGCCATTTGCAGTTTCACTGTATTGGCTGTGTGTACTTCAACTTGCTGGCCATTCTGAGTAAATTCAAGCTGAGTTGAATCAGTTCACTCTGTTCCACTCAAACAACGTCAAAGTTTAATGAGTTCGTTCAGCTTGCAAAAAACAAAAACTGATAAACTCCAGGAAAAGACAGTTTGCTGTAAGATGCTTTACATCACCACACAGTCAAGTTGGTGAGTCAAGTGCACATTTTGGGGGTGATTCAGATCAATGAGTTTTCAAGGTCAAGGACTCCAGTAATAAGGGGGAAAATAATCTAGGATTCTTTATTCTGGATGTAGTGATACTATGAGGATAGTTTTAGGTGTCTTTTCTAATTCATAAAATTAAGACATTTTTATCATTTTCATTTTGTGTTAGTTTTGTCCTTTTGCATTTTTTATAATATTTTTGTCTTTTTGCCTCCTATGAACTTTTCATGTTTTGTCTTGTTGCATCTTTTGACTTCTACAACAATTAATTCTGTTTTTTTTATTTTATATGGTGTACAATTTATTTATGTCATACATACCAAGCTCACTCATACATTGACGAATCAGTACAAAAGCATGCAGTCCAACAAACACACCATCTCCCTGTTAGAATGAACACCGGTGTATTTGTATGAAGTGAATCAGTTTTCAGTGTGAATATGTTAGGTAAATGACTGGGGTATGCGCTGCCTGTAATGAGTCATGCTCTACAGGGGGTGGCAGTACACTGGGGGATTACATAACCTTTTCAGCTCTGATCTCAGTTGTGTGGCTGCTATTCAGAATAATTTCCAATTTGACTGCACCTCTGCACTGCATCACTATCTGTCTAATCAACTGGAATTCATCCGTGAGTCACAGAAATGCTAACGGCTCACACCGTGGGCAGGAACGCTGCTCTGGGCCACAATTTTTCTATAAAATGTTGGAGACTCATTAGTCAGTTTGTGAAAAGTTGAGGAGGACTAGACACATTAGCAATATTTAAAAAAATCTACAGCCTGCGCTGTTAATTTAATAGAATATTCAGTCAGTGAGAATGAGACGTTTTCTTGAAATCATGTTTGAAACTTAAAAATTCATTATAAACTGCTGTAATATCCACACATCACAGCACCTGTATGCATTTTACTCTTTAAATGTGAAAGAGAACAGAATGTATAGTATAAGACAGAAGATTAAACTTAAAAACGACAAATCAACGGATCCAAGAAATGAAGAAATGATTCAAGAAAAAGTGCAATGAACAAAATATGCAGACGCATAAACAGAAAATGAATAAACAGCACTGTACACATCTGACAGTAAACACAGCATACATTTAACAAGGCATCACAAATAGCATCACAACATATATCACCATGAACAAAACATGAACCAAACTTTTTTTTGTTTATTCTGCTGATTATTTTGTTCATTTTGTTGATTATTTTTGTTCATTTTCACTCATTTTGTTGGTTGCTCATTTTATTATTTTGTTCATTTTGTTGATTATTTTGTTCATTTTGTTATTCGCTATTTTACTTATTAGTATTTTAGTGTTGCTTCATTTCTAAACACACTAGACTGTCAAGAAAATGTACAAAAATGATCAAAATAATCAAGATAATGAACACAATTTAAAAAAAAAAATTCACAATAAACCCAATACCCAATTAAATGGTGTGACAGCTCATTTTGGGTCCTGGCAGTAAGCTCTGGAAAAACAAGCCTGATCTAAAAGAAGCAGCAGACTGTGATGATAATCTGACACAACAATGTAAAGTACCTGAACATGCTGAACATGTTGAACTGTTTCATGTAGCTCCAGGTGCATCATGAGGCAACAGGACAAACACAAAGAGCAAATCAATCTGACTCCTTAATGTGTGACAGGACCAAAAACAAGCCTTTTTATTTGTTTGAGTAAAACAAAAACCTGTGACCCTGAAAGGTTTCTACCGAGTGTGAAAACAGATGCACACATTTCACACGTTTCACACTTCATGAACATGTTTCATGTAAACACACACTTTCTGTTTCTGTTTACCTCATCGGTCTACAAAAGGGAGTCACAGTGAAACAAGTTCATATTTGTGTGTGCAGTGCATATTTCCTCTACTCTGGTTATATGTATCAGCAGTGTTTAAGTCGAGAGGATCCCCCTCACTGCAGACCCCGACCTAAATGTAAGTACAGTAATCCACATGAGAGTGACAAAAAAAAGGAGAGGCAAATTAATTAAGAGCACAATTATAAAGTAATTGTAAAAATCACAAATGACAGTCCAGGGAGTACGTGTTAAGAGAGTACTGGGTTATCTGTTGATTATTTCTTCATTATTTAGATTATTTTGTTTGTTGTTGTTGTTCATTTGTGCATTATTTTGTTCACTGTTGTTCATTTTGTTGATTATTTTGTTCATTTTTTAAGATGTGTTTGTATTGTTTATTTGTTATGGTTTATAAATTTGTGATGTAAAATAAAGCAATTCTACTCAAACTAAAATCATAAATCACAAAATGGACACAGTAAGTTAGGCCTGGCTGACATATCGATTTGATCAATTAATTCAAATTTTTTTTTTTTTTTGCGTAGGACTTAAAAAATAAAAAAATTGAGCTTTTTTCTCCTCTTGCTACAGCACACCTTTTGCCCCCCGGAGCTTCCATAGCTTCCCCTTCCCCTTTGTTTCCTTAGCAGAGATGCACATACTGTACGACAACATGGTACTGCTAATGAGCGAGAGAGGGAAGTTTGTTCCTATAAAAGTAATAGTATCGTCAGTGGTTTGGATCTGGTTTGGGTTTGTAGCGACAGATGTGGAGCAAGTGACTGAACACTGCAAAGTTTGTCTAAAGCCCATTGAAACAAAAGAAAACAGCACTACGAACTTAGTCAGCATGTAAAACAGAGACATCCATCCGAGTTGGAGAAATGGCACTTTATACGAGGGAACAAGACCACTACCACCAACAAACTCCTTAACTTAAAAGACCACTACCACCAACAAACTCCTTAACTTAAAAGACCACT
>JAQQAE010021269.1:0-10501 GCA_029823295.1 Pseudamia nigra | reverse complement strand
AATAGAGACAAATTGTGGTACTGAGATGTGTAAGGCTGACTGAGAGCTACCACACAAACTGAATGCTGTCATTGCAGGCAAAGGTGAGTCTACAGAATACTGACTTAAAGGGTATGAATACTTATGCAAACACTTACATTTCATTACATATCTTTAGTTAACTAACATTACTTTGTAGAAATCTGTTTTCACTCTGACATTAAAGACTTGTTTTTTGTAAATCATTGTCAAACAAGGCAAATTACATTGACCATGATTCATTTTATACTGCAATAAGAAGTGAAAACATCCAAGGGGTATGAATACTTTTGCAAGCCACTGTAGCAGGGCCTTTTTTGTCCTTAGCCCTGTTGTTTGTATCCCTTTCAATGATATACTCATTCTTGAATCCTGTTTTTTTGTGCTGGATATGTACATTTAGATGATGATTTATTGGTGTGTTTCTCATGACATCTTCTCATTTTTTCATATTTTGTCATAAGGTGGCTAATGTCATTGCTACATGCTTGTGGGCATTATGAATTGTGCATAATTTACTACACAATTTACTACATACAATACAATAAGGTTTTTTTCTTTACTATTTACTACATTTATCAGGAAATTGTAGTACCCTCAGGTGGGATCCCATTGACCTCAGAAACCACCTGCCGCGAGTTCTTCTTTTTGCATATGTAAAGCACTCGGCGGTGACGACTACTATGAGTTTTTCTTACATTTTGAAATTGGAAATTATGACAAGAAGTAAAGTCTAAAGTCCTTTTACTGTGACAGAACAAAAAGTGAACACATTTGCCCTTTAGCGGACCATCGCTGGATCGTCTTTGCTCCTCATTTGCATCAAGTTGAACTCAACTCTGCTTTCATCTGTTGAGAAGTCACTAAGATGTCTGTCTGCCACTGCCGCTTTGTTCTATGTACAGTATTTATTTAAAAGGAATGGGCAACACTATCTTGGTCCCTTGTTGTCATTGTGGGTGTAAGAACAAAGTGGGACATACTTGATCTATAAATATGTGTTGTTTGAAGTAAACTGTAAATATTTGCATATTGTCCCCTTTCATGACTATAATTAACTATAATGAATCACTGATACTAAACCCTCAATTTTACATAGCTTGTTGTTTCTGTTGTGGAAGCATAATTCCATGAGGGATTTTGCGATTATAAAATGTATGTTGTTTTTTCAACGCTGCGCCGAGTCTCGACATATAAATGTAATCTCAGTCAGAATTTGGGCCGTGCTTGCAGTGGTTAATAATTCAGCTTAGAGCTAGAGGCTTGCATTGAGGTGAACTATGCAGCAGTCTTGTTAAACATTCATGTTCTCAGCTGTGCCTCGCCCCTTGAAGGCATTTGACCGCTAGAGCGATAACTCAAAAGGTAAAGGCTTCTCACAGATATTAATATCAATTTGACGTCTGTGCTGTCAGATCCGCCCCGACTCAACAACAGGAATGTGCTACTCAGTGCCTCCAATGTTTCAGTTATTTTTTTCTGGTCCATTTTCTTGGGATACAGACAATGTTTAAAATTTGAGCTTGCTTGTCAATTTACACCAAAGTATTCGCTTAAAATATAACAGAAAATAATAACAAGTTGTGACACCACCAGCTCGGGTAATGTGCTCCACGCTCTGCATCATTAGGACATGATCTCAGCTGGTGAATGTGGTTTTGGCAGGTATTATTCAAAACAGCAGCTGCCCTCCACTCATGTGTAAAGAAATATGAATGGGAAGTAGACAAGTTTAGTTTCCATTTTAGCAAACAACAACAAATAATCAGGAGGGTGGCAATACAGATATTGCTTGAGTGGAACAAGTGTGATGATTTCAAAGTAGAGCTTTTGTCAAATGCTTGTTTCTCCTGTGCTGAATGAAAACAGTGAAAGGGGCAACATTTCTTGTGGGCTTTGCTTCAAAGAATCTTTATTCACATGTTGCAGAATCAGTATTTCAAATATCAACGATGGATACTAGTTGAGGAGATTAAAGGAAAGGTTTAGTTCAGATTTTTAAAGATACAGTGCAGCCTTGTTGAACTGCGACTTGTTTACTGCAACCCTGAGCATACTCATCAATCATGCTCAGAGTACAACTACACAAATTAGTTCATTTTGGGTGGCAGTGATTTATTAGAACGGCATCTAGATATGCAAGGCTAAATTGTTTTTCGGCACTTTCATAATTCATTTAATTCTCCAAACAACAATTTTCTGGCAGATCAGTGTTTGTGCTCAGGTTTGAATTTTTCAAAGTTGCAGCTGATGTAATTGTTTTTGTACTAATGAACTAAACCTTTGTCTACTGTTAAGAACTAGTAGTTAATTGAGACAACCTGACACATTTAACCCTACGGGGCAGAAACAATTAATTATATCCTACAACCACAGCTACATCTGCAAACCTAATGCCCTGTTTATAGATCAGATACATGCATACGTCAGATATTCATGGATCCATTCTACCTTTTATCGACACTGCAGGCTGGTGGTGGCATTGCTTTAATGTCACAGCCTATATAAGTATTATTATTATTTGTCCTACTACTACTATCCCATGTATTTGTTGCATTTGCAAATAAATATAATATTGCCAGTAGTAGTTTTGTTTTCCTCAGAAAGGCAGAAAAGAGCTAAATGCCTGGCCAGGCGTTAGAAACCCCTTCACACATTCAGCTCACCCCGTAAGTCCAACTCTGTACCCCAAACTCAGCTGAGCCTGCAGTTTAAATAGCTATTTCCATCATGTTAGCAACCACAATGGGTAACAATTGTGTGCATGTGTGTACATGTGTGTGTGCATGTGCGTATGGTATGGTTATACATGGAATGTATTATTTTTACGGGTTATTTTGAGAGTAAACACAAAAATCCAAAATTACTTACTTTTAAACACGATACAAAGCTCACTGCCAAACACAATCAGATGTTAGAAAATAGGAGAGATTCAGTGCAAACCCTGTTGAGGCTCTTGCTCGGTGCAGCTCACTCAGTCTAAAATTACTGTTGTTCAGAGCCAGGACTAATTAGAAAATATTTAAATAGACTTCATCATAATAGGCATTATAGTACATTATGGTCTATAATTAGATGCCAATTTTATTCAGAAGTCTTCAAAACAGGCTATGTTGCAGGGACAGGATTAAATCTATACAGAAAAAATAAACTTACTGTCATTCATCCTAGATCTATGTTTATCTCTTGCTAAGTCATGAAAGGAGAAGCAATGTGCATGAATAAAGTAGTTAAAGCATTTGTGCGTCACAATAAAAATCTTCATCTTTTTGTCATAGAGTCCTCCGCCAGTGTTGTTTTTACCACAAGACAGGTACAGAAGTAAAAAAAAGAATTGCTGTCCTTGATGTTTCAGAAATGTGCAACCTGGAGTTTTTCTTTCTATTTTGTTAACAGAAAATCAATTGTAGTTCTGATTTTAAAAGCTGACAATAATGTCAAAGATTAGGCTACTGTAAAAATTGGATGTATTAACCCAGTGTTTTTAATGTCCCCAATAGTGCACATTCCCATTGTAGCTGCATAGTCTATAGCAAATCTGAATTTATTTCTTTTTATGATACATTCTTCAGATAGAAAGTGCATTAATTTTATATCACTAATGTTGACCATTAAGAGCATTATTTATTTTTCAAACAGCATGTTCAGTGTTTTGCGGTGTGGGTGGAACTTTTTAATGGAAATGCCTAGAAGTCTGCATTTTAACACCAAGGCTGTCAAATCTAGATATGTAAACATATGACACTTCACGCAGCAAAAAGGACACAAGGGGAGAGATCTATCACATAGATGACACCCGAGGATTGTCTTTAAGCTTTCCTAGTGTTGCACACATAAATTAGCATGAGCCAAACTTGGATTAGTCAATTATGCTCAGGGCGGTGATTAGTGTTGAAACACAAATGTTGTGGAGGGGGGATTATCGCTGTCAGCCGAGAGACGACCCCAGCCTTAACCTCTGCAAGGTGAAAATCTTGACTTTAGAAGGAGTTCAAATCAAGTCACATTAGAGACTCAAAACAGCACTAGCTGTGGCACATTTCCCTTTTTTCATTTTAAAAATAACATGGGTGTCATAATTGTTTGTGTGGGTTAATGTTTTGTTTTGATGTCTCTGTCTTCAAGCTCATGCCTGCTCATGAAAACATCACTTTTTCCTTTGCTGCTTAGCTTTTTGCTTAATTTTGCAGGAAATTAAAAAAAGAAACAGAGCTTCTATTTCCCACAGCATATACTGTATCAGTCTTAAATTGGTAATATTGACAGGTTTTTATCAGACTTGCTGTTGTGAAACTGAAGGACTATTGGCTTTACACATTCTCTGCATGGTGTCATTTTTGCCATTTGGTGAATGTGGGCAGTGTAAATTTCACACCCTCCCTCAGTTGCTTTATAGAAGTGGCTTTACTATTCATATACAGTATGATAATGGTTTTCTTTGTCACTTCTATGTAAAGGTTTGCTATTGATTTTAAAAAGGGTTAGAATCTGTGGCAGATGGTGTATTCAGCCGTACAGTATAAAATTGTAACGTCCCTCAGTCTGTCTTTATCCCTGTCTTGGATTCTTTCTCTTTCTTCCTGTCCTCTAAGGCTGTGTATCTCTCTTAATCTACTGTATCTGTTCTTCGATCTTCTTGCTCACTCACCCTCACCCAGTAAGTGATGCAAGGCAAGGTAACTCATGTGGGAATTAACAGGTGAAATCCATGTCCTTAATCTCAAGCACTGCCATGCTGCATAATGTCCTTCCCTGCCCTGACATGCCCAATATCTTTCTCGGAGTATGCAAACAAGAAGAAGTTTATATAATTAAGTTTCAAAGACATTACGGAACTAACCTTATATTACAGGAGAGAAGGAGACTTAAGCATCTTTCCTCCTGAGTCCAGGGGATTAAGGTAATGACACAGAAAGACAAAGGTAGACAGGTAGTCTGCATGAAGTCTCCTATTTCATACAGTTATTCGAGTGATTGAATTATAAACCTCTACTAATCTCTCTTACTAAGGTTTAATCGAAATTTCCTCACCTGAAGGTGCACCCAAGCCCTCCAAAATCAAGATCTGTCCAAAATCTGATAACAGCTTTTATCAGAGTCTTCCTCCAAGTAGTAGTTTAGTGTGACATCACATCTACAATTTTTTTTCTTTGACTTTGTATTTTACATCTGCTTTTCTGATTAAAACCCCTTGAAGGTTTTACATTTTTAAAGCTGAATGAAATCTTTATGCGTGAAAGGCTAAATCAGTTAACCTTTAGAGGTCAGTCTTAATTTTGTGATACAGGGTATACATATATGTAATTGAAATGAAGTGAATTAAAAGCCTTCGGCACATAATCCTGATTAGATTTAAATATGAATACTGTGAGTGAAGTAAAACCATCTCTGCTGAACCTAAACCTTCATTTTTAAGTACATCATGATAGCCTGGCATTGCAGTGGCAGCATGATCATATTCCCTAGCAACAGGTGATGGTGCTGTGCTCAGACTTCACACAGAAACCCTCTTTCCACACAATGATAATCATTACACTCACATACACAAAACTGCATTTTGTGCAGTGCACTGGTGTATACTTTCACCTCTATATGAATCTACAGGGGGGCGAGTGTCAAGCTGCATGATTCTCTAAATTTAGTTCAAGGCCATGCCAGTCAAGGAGGTGAGCTCATAACTGTCAAAGCCTGTGAAAGAGAGGTGAAAAGAGACAGGAGAGCACACGCAAGCTTGTGGATGCTGGCTGCATTATTCTGTATGGAGGAGCCCCTCAGCATGTTTATACTCATTCAGTGAGACAGCTGTGGGCATCTTGAGGCTGCCTATGCCTATGTTTCTCCTAGGCTCTCTGAGCCAGCCCTATTCATCATCCTCCAACAGCCCTTCTCTAATTGGGCTGCATCCCCACCTGCTGTCACTCACCACCTCCTCCACATTGAGCCGGAAGAGATACAGATGTACCTGGTCCGGCACAGCCCTGTCGCAGAATACCAGTCTCCACATTTGAATTGCATATGTGGGCAGCTGAGCCTCACCAGCTACTCTGAGCTGATCCCAGGCGCTGCTCCTGTCGGTACCTGCCTGTCCCTCTATCCACACACTTTGGAAGCCTGGTAATGATGTGGACTATCAGTTTAGCTGGAGATGGGCTACAGTGCTTCAGGGCTGAAGGCATCATCACGAGTACCTTGTCCATCTGTATAACACGGACATTACACGTTTGTCTTTGTTGTGTACTATATCTCATAAAGTTTTGCGAGGCCTAGTTTCATAATAGGTCTTGTTTTATGTGAGTGGAGTTTGCCACTTCAGATAAGAAATGCAGATACCCTTTAGCTGCCAAGCAGAGCTAGAAGACATCTAATGAGCCTTTGAGATTTCCCTGCTAAACCTGCCATAAAATGCCCGCTGTGCATGGATATGTGGCTTCAATTTGTCTGAAAGAAATTCCAGTTTCAGGTTTCAGCATAATAGACAAGAAAGCAAGGAAGTCTCATTTGTTGAATTTGATTTTATTAATAAATAAAGGATTACCACTTTTGTTCAATGGAAGATTGGGTTAAGATTTGAAAGGGATTGGCTTTGTGTAGTTGAGCTAACCAGAGATTTGCATTTGTTCACTCTCTTCATTGATTTTGCATTCTATACACTTTAACTCCCCTGTCAAAAATTGCAAATACATATCATTGTCTTTCACCATTAGTGGCTGACAAAAAAAGTGAGGAATTTTATAATAGCGCCGCATATGCAGGCAGTTGTAAATGACACTGGTTGACAATATATGGCTTCGGCTGCTGGGTCTTCACTAGAACATGTATGTCTAAGGTAAATTGAAGCTGTATTTCTATTTCTATCTATTTCAGTTCTTTTCCCAGAAACAAAAGGTATGCAGATGAGCAATTCTGTTTTTCTTCTTACTTGTAACTTGTCATAACAAACAGCAATAATCAGGGTGTTTCTTGCAATAGAGTTGAAATGAAAACACAATAGTAGTATCTTATTTTGAATATTTTGCACTACAGTGCCTTTTGTTTTTCAGCATCAACAAACAATAGATATGAGTTTATCTGTTCGGCCGTTAAAAGAAAACACTAATTTGATACGAAATTATTTCCAAAAAAAGTTGTTGCCATGATGCAGCCACAGACAGACTTCCAACTCAATCATGTGATTACTATGACTCTGTGAGTTTCAGTGTAAACAGTGAAATTAGAAGTACATCATGTGTCAAAATATCATTAAATTCAAGGCTGTTTTCAGTGCTGCAATCGAACCCCCCACCTCGCACTTATGCAAACACTGACTCTGTGCATGTCCAAAATCATCAGATCAAATCTCTACATAGGCCTCATCTTGATAAATCGACCACAGATTTAAATTTTAATTGATCAAATATCCACTATGAAAAAAATCTTAAACCACTATTTTGTGAGCTAAATATAGCACTACTTCAAAATGTGGACCTTTCAGGAATCACTCTCTGCCAAAGGACAAGTGACCAGCACATATCCTAGCAACAAAAAATGCAAGGTGAATTGTTGGGCAGTAGTGCCCATGAAGTAATGCCAAGAGCGCTGCAGGCCCTGAAAACACTCCCCGTGGACACAGGCCCTAATCATGTCCTATGGGAGAAATGAGCTGCCTTGGTGGAGGTTTGTGCTCTCAGAGTGTTTTCTAGTTTGATTTATTGTTGCCTTTCTATCATTTCAAACCAGTCTGGCCATTCTGCTCTGACCTCTGGCATCAACAAGACATTTTTGCCCTGACTGCTGCTCACGGGCTATTTTCTCTTTTTCTGACCATTCTCTGTAAACCCTAGAGATGTTTGATTGATGTAATTGATGGATGGTTGAGTTGCTACCATCGACTAGCTTATTAGCTATTTGTGTTAAAAAGCAGTTGAACAGGCATACCTAATAAAGTAGACATCCAATGTAAACCAGATCTAGAAACACTGCTGCGTTCTTTGGGCCTGAGCGCGTTTAAGATGGACTTAAGAATAAAGCTGTTGTTTGGACTGAGAAGTCCAAATTTGAAACTCTATCTGGAAATCACTGACAGCGTGCCCTCTATGCTAAAGACAAGCATGGACATCTCATAAGAGGTGCATTAATGTACATGGCAAGTGTAACCTGCATATGTGTTAAGGCAACATTGATTCTGTACAGGTTTTCAAGCAACATACTGTATACTATCAAGTAGATAATGTCAGTGAAGGCCTTGTTTATTTTAGTAAGACAGTGCCAACTCACATTTTGTACAATACAGAGACAGTAATAATTTTGAATGATCCACATCTAAAGTCATTTCATAACTTCATTTGTGCTCTCATAGTTTTCCTTCAACCAAATCATATCAAATGATTTTCATGTTATTTTGTGGCTGAGATTCGATCCTGTAGCCTCAATGGTTGCTGTGATATCATCAAAAATTTATTGTGGATACAGAGTCATATTTTGACTTAAATATGACTCCATAATATTCTGCTTATTCTGTGACAAAAATCACTTCTATGGTACAGATGGTTGTTGAGATATGACACAAAGTGTTTTTCCAAGATATCTTGATTGACCCTGACCATGACTGATCCACCCCTGAAGTGAATCCTCTTGAGGTACCCGTCTGAGTAATATTCCAAAGAAATTTGGCGAAAATGTGTCCAGGTATTCTTGAAATACCCTGTGGACACACAAGTACATTTTCATTGACTTTGACCTTGACCTTTAACCTAACAGTCTGGAAAGAAAATCACCTTGAGATATCCATCCAAGAGATATTCCCACCAAGTTTGGTAAAAATCTGTCCAGGTATTCTTGACATCCTGCAGACACACACACACACACACACACACACACACACACACAGACATATACACAGGGCAGAAAACAATACTAATTGTATAGAAATGCGTAGAATGTTGCTGAAAGAAAAAGAAGAGCTTATACAAATCAGTGGTAAACATGACCCTGACTCAAAAGTTTTATTTTTGTACCATTTTCCATTCAATTTTAATGATCAGCACACATCACATCGTACACAACTACTCAACTTAGAACTGAGGTTGTAAATTAATTCATTTTAAAATGTATACAAACTAAACAAGAGCTAAAACTGCAGTGAAGATACATATTCCTCTCCAACATTTAATTGAATGTTTACCTGTAATATTTAATTGTATGGTCGTTCTCTTGCAACCATATGCTGCTGCCACATCCTATCCCAGAACTTTTGAGACAGGAGAATTTGAAATGTCAATTTTTATGTTTTAGGCAACATAAACATGAATACTTGGCTCCTTCCTGGAGACAGCATTATGGTTTAAGTGATCTAACCATAATGAGGCATCAGCTGCACAGACAAAACACAGGATGTTCACTGCGATAATAAAAGCATGGAGCAGTCATTTCAAGTTGTTGATGCAGAGAGTTCTGCAGACAGTGAACAGATGATAAATCAAACAGTGAATTCACAGTCTCACGTCTGTCTCACTAAAACACTGTGGTGGATACTGGTGCAAGGTATTTCCAAGTAATAAAGCAACTAGTTTTACGGCATCTTCCCGTTACAAACTTTCAGAGCCGATTCTTACAGCCACTTTAAAACAAATAATGAGCAATTTGGATCAACAAATTTAAAAACAACAAAACAACATATCCTGTATAGTACAAAGATGTGCTTACTGGACAACTACTATTTAGGACTGCAAGCAAAACAATTAAACACAAGACTTAAAATGTTTAGAAAATACAGTAATTTCACATATTCTGATCAATAAGCATTTTCCATCACTCCAACAAGGAAGCATATTATAAAAAGTGACAGCCATCTGTTGAGCTCCTGCCTAAAAACCTGAAACAGATGTTGATATTTTTCTGTCCTTCACAGAGTGTGAAGCTTGACCTCACAATCAAAGATTTTCTTAAAATTCAGGAAATACAAACATAATCTCTGGTATACTACCCAATTCATATAATTAGAGTCAGCTTTATTTGGTAACACTTTATATTTATTTGCTTATTGACACATAGTAGGATATTAGGTCTATAGCAGTTATTATAAAGCACTCATTAAGCTGCGTCTTTGTATCTGTGCAATGTTCTTTGACTACTAGTCCATTACAGATTCCCTCAGTAACCTCCTGATTACTGCTTCTTTATAGTAAATGAGGCGGCTGATGATATAAATTATGGTTTTAGTACACTTTGCTCAGTATACAGTAGGTTGCATAAGGTAGCACCAGAAGCAGCTTAAATATTCTTATGCATCACAACCTCCGAAAAACTTTTAAAAGGTTATGATCTTTAGCCCTTATTGACTGATGACAGAAGTGTGTTGGGAAGATGGAAAGAATACTTTGAAGAGTTGATGAATGAGGAAAATGAGAGCGAACGAAGAGTAGAAGAGCTGACCGTTGAGGACCAGGAAGTAGCAAAGATTAGTAAGGGTGAAGTGAGGAGGGCATTGAAGAGGATGAAGAGTGGA
>JAQQAE010021268.1:0-10501 GCA_029823295.1 Pseudamia nigra | reverse complement strand
TCTTTTTAGTGTTTACCATGTGGCGGCTGCATACTGTAGCTTCTGTTGTAGCACACCGCCATCTGGTGGATGCATGACGCAATTGCAGCCAGTACTGTCACTTCTGTTGTAGCACACCGCCATCTGGTGGATGCATGATGCAACTGCGCCTTGTAATCCGGTGCACCTTATGTATGGAAAAATATTAAAAATGTGACATTTTTGGACAATGCGCCTTATAATCCGGTGATCCTTATAGTGCGGAAAATACGGTAAATGTCATGCATTTGGACTCTACTTACAAAAGAATGCGCTAGACATATAAAAAGTTACATTTGATCCATTTTAATCATGTATGTTCATTGCTAGCATAGTGTTACTTGCTGGTTATTAGCGCTTGTTAGGAAGCTGTACCAAGAACAAAGTTTAAGAAAAAAAAAAAACTGCTACTGAGTCACAAAAATGGATTCATGGCTCCAGACGATCCAGAGAGAAGACAGTGGCCAGATGCATCGTGTATCTCCTACACGTGTGGGAAACAGTTCAAATCATGCCTACAAATTGAAATAAACAGAAAAATGTGTGTGTGTCTCCTGTGACTTATAATCTTTCATTCTGTTTTCTCTCTAAGTTCCTGTAACACAGTGCAATAAGGTGGTTTTGAGGCACAGTGTAGTTACATTGTTAGCTAACAAGCTAATTACACTGATGGGTCCAAAGGCTCATAACTAATGGCTAATAGCAGCTAATTGCAAACTAATCATATGTGTCCTACTATCGCGAGCCGGCCGCACACAGAGAAACGTGACTCATCTCAATCCAACTCAACTGGAAATCGGCTTGGTGTGCGGCGGTTCCCAACCCAGATTTTTCAGTCGTGACAGAAATCGTGCCGATTCAACATGTTGAATCGCCAGGACTCAGTCTCGGCGATGTGCGGCGGTCACGATTCCAACTTCGCAACTTGTATCATCAGTGGACATGTGTCACAACCGGTCACAATGCAATCAATGTTTCCTGTCAGTAGATGGCGCCAGTTCCCAGGCGTGAGTCGTGGTGTCAATGTGCAGCTGTGTGCGAGGTTCCTTCAATCATGGCTGATCAGCGGCGTTTCTCTACGTGCGGCCGACCCAACACTAACTACTGACTGTCACAGGGTCCAGTAACTTATTTTGCTTACACGGAGTCTCGATAAGATGAGTAGGACACGTCTGACGACTCGGTCATTACATCAATACACAATGCTAAGAGGCTGAACAGGCCATACCGTGGACTGCGTGTGCAGAAGCAAAACAAAATAGTTCCTTTGGTGAAGGGTAGTTCCTAGAACTAAATCCAAGGTGGACTACATGTCATGTTCCTCATCTGCAACTTTAACACCAACATCATGATTCAACAGTTGCAATAAAACTCTCCAAAGGATCCATGCTGTGAAAATCCATCCTTTTTGGTTTTGAGATTTGTAGAAGCAAACAGAGTTAAAAATGTCTCCCGCCTCCCCAGCAAAGGGGGACCAACTTCAGGAGGACACTCAGACAGTGCATACCTCCACTAAGGTCACCCAAACTGCAGTGCATGTGCAGCATACTGGGACAAAGATTATAGTCCAATTACATATGCATGTAAACATAGTGACTTAAGAGTGAAACCAGACGGGGTTACTAAGACCCTTGGGAAATGATGGAAAAAGCCTTTTTTTGTCAGCGCCTTTACAGAAGCCGGTAATGACACATAATGCTAAGGTACGGGAACTTCAACACAAAATCCTGCAGGTTGAGAGTGAAATACACCAACTGAGAAGATGACACTCGCACCTAATCAAACAAAAGGTCATAAAGGTTGATATTAGCAGTATGCAGCACTGTTTCTTTAACCAAAAAAAAAACATTAACTAAATGATTTAAATACCATTTAATTCAAATCAAATGTAAAGGAATTAAAATTGAAAAAAGAAGCAGTGTGAGTAACAGCCCTGCATGGACGCTTCAGCAGAGACTCATAAGCCTTTAGACCCTGTTTATCCCCCTGCAGATTCATAATTACTACACTGTGTAATTACTGTAATTACTAACACTCATTGTGTGGTCACTGCTCCGTACGAGGTTAGAGACAGTGGCTTGTGTTCATCTGCAAAGCAGTTTTACTATCTCATGTTAATTTGTTCCTACTTTTAATGTGGGCCTCCATCCCACGGCGAAGTCTGAAACGGATAATAATGAAAGATTTTTCTATTTTTCTTGTCCATTTGCTTAACTTTTTATTTCAGCGTGTTTGTTTTGCTTCTTGCTTTGTTCATTTCGATTCTACCCAGTAGTATTTTGTTTTAGTCTCTTGATTATTTTGTTCATTTTACTTCCCATATTGCTCATTTTCATGCATTTTCTTGACAACTTTACACATTGTTCTTCAGTCTGTTTGTCATTATGTTCCGTATTTTGCCAGTTTTGGTGCACGTCATTGCGTCTTTGACATATTTTCCTTCAGTCAGTTTCTTATTTGGTTCGCTTTAATTATTTTATTGGCTTCTTTGTTATTCCCTTTATTGTATTGTACATTTGACTTATTGTTTTGTTCTACATTGGCCCATTTTCATTTAATTCACTTGTAATTTTGATCATTATTTTGTTCATTTTTTTCTTTGTTTTTCTTAATTTGTTCATTTTTGAGACATTTATTGATTTGCTACTGCTCTGGTTCATTTTATTAATTTTGATTTAATGTCATGAAAGCCAACAATAATGAATGTGAGCACCAGTTGGGTTTTTATTCAGCAAGTGAAAATGAAATGAAAAGAGAGATGATAAAATGACACCCCTCCTTACTGTGGTGGAGGGGTTTGTGTGCCTGAGAGGCAATTCAACCCTCGTAGGGTCTTCCACGGCAAACTGGTCCTGGGTGACAGGTCAGACTAAGAGCGATTCAGAAGACCGTTATGACTGTGCCTTCCTGTGGGCCGCCCACCTGCAGGAAGGGTCGTAATGGCCCGGTGCTGTGTGGTTTGGATGGCGGCCGAAGGCGGGGGCCAGGGCGGACCAATCCCCAGCTGCCAAAACTGGCTCCAAGTAGGAGAAGACCCTGGGCTAGACCCAGGACTATGTCTCTCAGCTGGCCTGGCAATGCATTAGGGTCCCCCCAGAGGAGCTGGAAGAGCTGGCTGGGGAGAGGGAATTCTGGGCTTCTCTGCTTAGGCTGCTGCCCCTGCGACCCTGACCCGGATCAGAGGAAGATGATTGACGGATAAAGTGATATAAATTATAGCATAATAGAATAAATGAGTTAATAAGTCAGTCAGTACATTTATTGAACTCAAATGGAAAAAATGAAAAAGTTAAGTGAGCTAGCTGGATGTAAGATACTGTAATACAATCTGAAGATGATAAAGTCTGCATCTATAAGAAAAGTTTTACCCACTAAAATGCCATGAAATGAAACATTTTGTAACAGTAACGAGAGTAAAACTGGTGTCGCTGCAGTGTGTTTGAAGACACGGTTTGTGTCGTATATCTTTAATTTGATTCACTGGTTGCACACAGCTGTTACAGCTTTGGTGGCAAAGCGCCATCGAACATTCTAATGCATTAAAGAGGTGGCTAAAAGCCGACGTAAAGAATGCACTCATTTAAAGGGCTGTCTGGGGGTTAAATGTAACATGCTTGTTAGATAATGAAAAGGTGGACACGGTGAACAATGTAAACATGGAAAACTTTAAACCTCTTTCCTCTCAGATCGATGATCTCTTGGCAAGCGTTGAAGGAAAAAAAAATGTCTAATTTGTAGTGTCGCTCTCCTACACCCCCACAAAATTATCAATACACATAACTCAGCACAGAGCCAGTGGGCACAGATACATTATTCCACAGAAAAGCCAGACCGTGTTTAAATATTAAAATAGATTCTTACATAGAGACTGTCGGAGAGTTCAATAACCTTCTTTAATTCATGCACAATGCCATTTCTCTCACAAAACATTTACTTTCCCAATATATTCTGGCACATTTTCTGCCACCTCAGGACTAGACTGTGTACAGAACTCATTCTTCTGATTAGGGTACGGCTGCTTGTGTTTGGTGCCAAAAAAACAGAGCCAGTGAGTAGCACTAAAATGTACTGCTCGGTTCTAATCATCAGAACCGACATAATGCACTTCACCACGGTTTGACAGTTACTCATCAGCACGAACTAAGATAAGAACCAGGACGGGTGCTGCTTTAGAGTACACAGAAACAGTACTCATGTTACTGTATTGTTACTTTATAACTATAATGACTCAAGTACAAATATTCAAACATTTATATTTATGAGTAAGAGTAAAACAAAAGTCTCTTAAAAAAACTACTCGAGTGGCAAGTAACTTCATAAGGTGGAATTCTTGACAACCTAACATATTGCCTTCAAACAAGTATTTTGGTCATTTTTGTTTATTTTCATCATTATTTTGATCCAATTTGATGGTTTGGTGACTTTTTGTTGAATTTCTTCATTATGTTGTTGATTTTTGTTACTTTTAAGATTATTTTGGTCATTTTTTGCTCATTTTGTTATTTTTTTGTGATTATTTTTGAATATTATTGCTCATTGTGTTGCTTAGTTTATTCATTTTGATTATTTGCTTAATTATTTTGTTCATTTTTTTATTTAATTGATTATTCTTCTCTTTTTTAAATTTGAACTTTATTCCTAGTCAGTGAGATGGAGCAAAATGCAACTGACTAAGAGTAAGAAAATATTCCGTAAAACAACTACTCTCTTAAGTACATTTAATGGGAAACTACTCAAGTACACGTAAAGGAGCAAATATAGTTGAGTACAACCCCGGTTTGGTGACTTATGAGAGACGACAGTCGCATCATCAGATTTGCCAGGACATTTTCCTGCAGTGTTCAGGCTGAGGCTACATGCTAACGCCATGTTTTTCCACTTGCATCTCTCGCCTCCCTCTACTGAAACGTGATCCTCTGACATGTTGGCAGTGCCAGCTCGGGACAAGCAGTCGACTATGGTTTTAAAAACCATGACTAATGTGGCTCCTATAGTCTCACTATGTTACTGAAGTTACCTATTACTAATACAAGACCAGTTGGATTTGGTGCCAACTGACTCGGGGTGTTCATTCATTTCATTTTCTATGCCTTAATACGCTACGTATGTGCATTGTGTATCAAATGTCGCTGACATTTATTCTCCAATGTGTACTTTACATGGGCGTGGATGTACACAATCCATCCACTAGAGGGCAGTGTGGAGTTCAGACTGTCCTCTAGTGTGGAGTTACATTGGATTTCTCTCTGAAATTACGAAGCAAAACAATTTTTGTCATGAGTCATTATGCTCTCAGACATTTTATTTGCACCCTCTAATAAGTGACCTGCTCCATCTTTAACTTTGTGCACCATTATTAAGCTATTACGTCAAATAATCCGATAGGGTCGGACCGAGTCGCACCTTCGCATCTTCTATTTATTCAATATGGACATAGTTTTACCTGAGATACAACTGACTGCAGTTGTGGGTAAGTGTTTACACTAACAACACTGTAATATGATTTTGTCGAATACTGCTTGGTGAAGTTTTAGCATGTCTTTTAGTTTTCCAGCGTAGGAAAGCTCCACTGGCACTGCCACCGTACGTCCAAATATGGTTGCATCCTGTTTTTGGCTCCAAGATGTCGTCCAACATGATATTAATACACAGTCTATGGCATAGCCTCTCCTCAAAAAGTTCAGCCATTTCTGTTAATCTTTCTGTGTTTATGTTGCATTCTGTTCTTCTATTCTTCCGCCACATGAGCTGTACTGCGCTAGAGCGCCCCCACAACTTCCGTTGGCACTGCACCATTTTCTACGTTGAGGACGGATCCATAACCCCCTGGAAAACGTACCAAACTTCTAACGTAATGCAGGCTGAGACCAGGGGGAAGGCCCCCTCAGCATCCGTATGCAGACTTAGCGTAGAGTATAAATGGGCCTTTAATCCTCACAAGGGTTGGGGAGGGCACTGGAGCCTATCCCAGCTGACTTAGGGCAAAGGTGGGATTGACTCTGGATGAGTCACCAGCTCATCACAGGCCTGACATATAGAGACAGACAACCATTAACAGTCACATTCATAGCTGTGGGTAGTCCAGAGGGAACGATTAACCGAGGCCCTAGAGCATGTTTTTGGTTGTGGATGGAAGCCGGAGCACCCAGAGAGAACCACACAACCACGTACAGAACACACACTTGACACAGACGTAATCCTTCGAGCAATCTTTTACACTAGGAGTGTCAAACCACGTGGCATGGAAGGCCGAGACCCTGCAGGCTCTCTTTCCCACCAGTCTCCAACCAGCAGATTTTACTGATTAACTCCTCCCCTCAAACTGAAGGATTGCTGATCAGTGAAATCACCGGCTGGCAAAGAAAACCTGCGGGGTCTCAGCCCTCCATGACAAAGCAAGCATCGTTCAACTTTTCTGAAAAGCATTTGCTTGACCTAATCCTTTTTTTAATCTAACGCCTTACCCACAAGTACAAGCAGTTTGTTGGAGACAAATGCTTTATTGCATTAGTTCAAGATCCACAAGTCAGACTCTGCAGTCAAGTTAGCCGTCAATCAAGCCCACATGACAGGCACAGACTGCACATACTCAGATCGCTTAAAAATGGCCACACCCTTTTTTTTAGGCAAATGTAAGCCTTAATTCAACGTAAACCTTTCATAAAGTCCACAGGTAAAACGTAAAAATTCCCTCACTTTGTATTTAACTATTTATATAATTCAACCATCGAGAACTAAAGCCATTTTTGGCCAACTTTTAACATGGGGTTGTGGGGTTTGCTTCGCCTTTTCAAAAGGCCTCAGGTGGCCATCTGTAAAGAGCTGCAGGTGTTGGCACCTCTACATTTGCTTCATTTTTTCAGCTCCATGAGAAAAACACACAAATATAATCCTGACCAGTGGTGGAAGTGTGCTGCTTACAGCATGAACGCGAGGCATGAAGCAGCTGGCTTAGTGCTACGATAGTGTGTTTTAATTGGAAATCATATCAGATTTGCATGCAAACACACAATGATGTTGTTATGAGTGGAAAAAATACTTCCTTTCAATTTTATGGGTTAATTAAGTTTTCAATCTTATATCATGATCTCACACCAGGGGGCAAATTCAAAGCGGTATCAGTCAAAATGGTTGGAAAATGATGCTACAGCCTGTCTGTGTTCCTCGTCTTCAACTAATTTGAATTTATTTCATCACACTAGATTATTCATCAATTTCTCATTAACATCTGCCTCCTAATGGCTGTCCAAACTGGGTGATAAAGCGCCAGATTGTTTGCATAAACGGCATACGGTGTACAGTTTACATAGAATAATGAAAAAACGAGCAGATCTGCTTCACCTCCAACAGCACCAATCAACATGACGTTCTCACATATATCGTCCTTTTGAAAGTTTATTTATTCTTCTCATCTTCTATATTCAAATGGCAGCCTGTCAAGCACCCCTCAGGGTTCAGAATCCACAGTGCTCTCAGTGTGAAATGTATTTCTGCTCTAGCTCTAAATGCATCACAAACAGCACATATTTCACAGCTTGCCCACAGCAACAGTGGCATATGTGCTTACGCATAAAGTCACAACTCTGTTATATTCCCAACCAATTTTCATATGTCCTCTAGCACTGTGTGCTTTTTTGGACTCTTGATTCGCTTTGCATTCTGAGCCTCTGACCATCGAGCTATTATTTCCTGTAGCACTGCAACACACACGCACATAAACACAGAGAAAGGATACAGCCCGAAGAACTGGTCTGAAATGAATATTCTCAGAAGAACACATCTTAGTGTAAGCAAAGCATGTATAAGCGCTCGTGCATGTGAGAGTTCAACACTCAGCTCTTTCAGTGTTGTTAATGCAGTACAATGCCTGCTATTTTAGTCAAAAACCTTGGAAAAGAAAAGTTTGACAAGTTGAAGGACAAAGAGTATCAGCGTTCCTAAGACTCTGATTCCCTGTAAAGCTTGATATGCTCTGTGTGAGACATAAGAGGACAAAACATAACAGTATCTTTTTAGGATACTGATGTCATTACCCACACTGATGGAGTCGAGCCTGGGTAGGCCAGTCGCCTGTCTGTCGGTGCTCTAACTAGAGACCAAATGGAGCTAGGGTCGCCAAACTTGGTGCGTGGATTGGCTTCGGGTGCCCCACCCCTGGCTATGTTATTGGGGTCAAAAGGTCAAGATCACTAGATCAAGAAAAAGTGACTTTATTATTGGAGCTAGGAGCAAGAAATTTTAAAACCAGTTAGAATAGGGTCTGGAGGTCAAACGGCCTTGACCTTGCAATAGACTTCAAAGATCAGTAGGGGTCAAAAATAGGTCACTCGTTCAGCAAGTCTGAACTTTACTTTATGGCTTATTATTTAATGCAAATGAGGGAAGGGGCATTGAACATGCATTTATTCTTATATTTATCCTTAAATTTCAAACATATAGTTTATGCCTTCGCTCAAGTGTCAGCTGGGATAGGTTCCAGCACCCCCCTCTCCCCCCCCGACCCTCACAAGGATGAAGGGGTAGAAAATGGATGGATGAATGGATGGATGGAGAGTTTATGCCATGACCAGTGGGGTCTTGTCACTAGCAACTGAAAGTGAAGCTAAATGATGAGTTCATCAGTTTTTCACTTTCAAAACAAAGCCATAAATATCCATAATGTGACACAATTTTATAAATAGGTGTAATTTTGGTGAAGACAATACACAGGCACAGCATGCATGGAATCATAAACTGAATTCATTGACCATAATTTTTCTTTGCTTTTTTTGTCTTTTTTTGTTCTACTAAGCTATATGTTCTTCAGTTGAATGTAAATAAATACATCACAAATAGTTACTGACTAGAACAGTTGACGCTATTACTCATTGCTGATATTTTCTTTAAAATGTTCAAGTCAGCTCTATAAATTAACATCTATAATATCATGAGGGCTGTTGGAGACGTGGGTCTGCACCTCTGATGAGTGCATTCTTTTTGTTTATATTATTATTCTATGCAGTCACTATATCCATAATGTATACCAGCCACACCTGGGCACAGCTGGAGAGGCTTGCCCAGGACAGGGATGCCTGGAGAGTGACCTCTGCCCTATGAGCCACAATTGGCATGAGTAAGTAAAGTAATAATGCATCATATTTTGTATCATCCATATTCTTGCTGCACATACAGTATGCATTTGATACAAGTCAATTAAGTGCATTTATATAGCAGCAATCATAGTCAACTCTTACCTCTTGACACCTCACAAATCAAGGTCAAAGCCTTAGAAGACTATACAGAGACAAAACTCAGTACAAACTCCTAAGAGTAAGTCAAGGGCAATGTGTAGGGAAGTGGGGGGGGGGGGGTCAGAGGCTTCCATAAACACAAGAAAAACCTCTAACAGAACCAGGGCTGGACATCTGCCCTGACCTGTTTGGGTTCGCGGACAGAGGAGAGACAAAACACAAGAGTATCTCTATGATACTATATTTCCTGACTGCATATACTGTGTCATATCTGGTGTTTGTACTAAATACATTACATGCCCTCAGTGTCCGACTGTATTATCATACTGAATACACTTCTCTTGGTCATCGTTATCATAATCAACTCATACGGTATGCAGCGTCATCTCATCACACTAATGTTATTTATTCACATGTACGGTAAAGCTACACTTCTGTTTTAAGACAATAAACATGAATTAAGTCAAATCTTTGGTTGTGATTGAGAAACAATGAGGAAAATAAGATTCTAAGATGACCAGAGACAAAGGACGAAAGACCATCTTGGATAAAAGTCTAATGCTGTCAGAACTTGAGAATGTACATCTCATAGCCACCCGGTTTAGATGGGACCTAAAAAATTTAATTAATGTGTTAGTCTGACTAAATCTGGACTTGGCTCGATTGAAATCAGAATTCTAAAAGTCAGACCAACACACCCACATAATGCAATTGCAAGTCGTTCTATTCCTGTGTGTATGTGTACAGACCAGTCACACCAGTCAGACGGAAACTGGACAAGGGATTCTGCACTGCACGAAAACAATGGCAAAAACAGGTGGAGTTCATTTTTGGACGGATACAGAGACACACTTCATACTGACTCCGCTGAAGGTGCTGAACATTTTAAAACACATGTTAACTTGGTACCTCGCTGTGACGTTCTAGCTCAACTGGAAATGGCTCATTACTAACAAGCTGAAAAAGTGCATCAATCGAGGTGGAGGCGACATAATTCCAACAATAAATTGATCACAATAAATCAATTGTGTCTGATTAATCAAGCATAAAATGACAGTGTAAGGCTGCTTTCACACCTGTTAGTCCGGTGCAGTGGGTCGATTGGACCCACAAGTAGTTACAATGTTTCAATTCTCAACTAGTTTGGTCCACCTTCATACCAGCGTTTTTGCAAAGGAACCAACCACTATGAATGTTGTTTATCCCCCCACTCATGTGGTGGCGCTGTTTACAAAATGCTGTGTTTTGGGTGA
>JAQQAE010021266.1:0-10502 GCA_029823295.1 Pseudamia nigra | reverse complement strand
GTACGACATGTCAGAGTATTTTTTTAATCTCTCAGCAGAATATATGGGGAGCTGCGCAACATATGTTATCTTTATTTTTCTAATGTTTGAAGTGCAGCATCGATTATATTTCTAATATACTATATATTATTAACTTTATGTAAACAAACGTCTGCTCCGCTACCCATATTCTCGCCATTTATGGATTTTGCGTTGTGTTTATTTTCTGATATAGTAGTTGATGATTCACTGTGGAAATGAGGCACAAATGCCGGGTTCTTTATTATGAAATAAATACAAACTGAGGTTTAAAGTTGACACAAAGTAATAATTCATTTCATTTCAAAGAATCTCCAAAACAAGAGTTCAGAGGTAAAAGCAAAATGTCCAACTCAGCAGCACGGGCAACACAGTGACGCCACTGTCCCGTTGCCAGGCAACACTCCGACGCGTCGAGTCGCGTCGGGTCAAAAGTTATTACTAACATCCATATACAAGAGAAATCACACTATTGTCATCTAGTGGTACCACTAGTATATCTTCATAAAATAATAAACTGTGATATAATCATTTAAAAATAAAGTATGCTTTGTGGCTCCAGGCAAATTATATTTGGTGGGAGAGGCACTAAAATGGCTCGTTTGCTGGCAAAGGTTGCCGACCCCTGCCCTAAGGGAATCACAACAAATGCAAGACTCTACTCCTGGCACATATTCATAATAACAAAAATGAAAGCATATGTACTCAAGAGGGTTTGGGTTGCTCATGTGTGTAGAGGGGATTCCACATCTGATCCCTTTGCTCTACGGATCATACCGTTAATCGAGGTGCAGGGTTTTCGTTACTGCTGCAGGCTTCTGGCAAGTCTATCTTCATCGCCCTGCAGTTAGCATGTAATGTGCCTGCTTCAGCACTTGCCTTTCTGCTACAAGATCATTAAACCAGTATGTCATTCATCATTCCTGAATTGCAGCTAAGAGTAAGATACACCCCCCACTCTCCTTTCTCTGTGTTTAATACACAGCCAATTCAATGTCAAACTCAGCCTAGATGAGTTTAGAGATGAATGAGCCTAATGTAAATAAGAACCAAGAGAGCATATTTCCCCTTACCTTGCTCTTAGTTTGTCACATTTAAACTGATGGCTTATCAATCTTTTAGGAAATGACTTTAAAATGCAGATTCATAACATTTGTGTGGTGTGCAGCGTTGATGTATCATATTAACACATTAGCCAGAGCTGAAATAGGACTGCCTGCCCTAGTGATACACTTACACAAACAGAGTAGATCCAGCCTGATTTTATGCAGCTTCATGAATCAAGTATATTTTCATGTCCTCTTGTCTTGTAGCTGCTTAAACAGCCTCCTTGTTGGCGTTCTGAGCATAAAAGTAAAACCCTGTTCTGCCAAACAAAGGTAATTGTACCTATATGTAAACCCCGCAGTCAGCACTCCTTAATGGTAGTAATATATTAACATCAGATTCAATCGGGGCTGTGTGCTTGGATCAAAATGTCAGTCTGACAGCGAATGTTTCAAACATAAAGAACATTTAACTGAAATAAAGCCACTTGTTATATAAACAGAACTAAATTAAACAGTAAAATGAATAATGGCTGACAGTTAAAACCATTAGAATTGTTGAGAAAATGTAGCTATGGAAAGAAAGAAGCCTCACACAGCAGACCAAGAGTTGAAGAATATGTTTGCACTCAACAGCTCCACATTCAGCAGTTTGGCAGTGTGTGGGTTTGTGTGAGTATCAAGTAAGATGTTGCTGGCACATGGAAGCGCACTGCTTTGCATTTCTCTTGACCGGTAAAGGTTAAAATACAGACCAGCATAGACAAAGATACTCATGGAAGGAAACTATGTCAGGTTGGTTGCTGGGTTTTTTTTTTTTTTTTTTTTAAACAAGACATTAAGCAGTGCCTCCAGAATAATGCTGATACATAGATCATATTTCCATTGTCTTCACTATATTTATAGTACATTTGAGATAAACCCATTGCTTAAGACAAATCAGTCATTCCGTGATCAAGTCACAGAGTTTAAAGTTACAGACAACAGGGTTTTGAAAAGACTGGGAATCTTGCACGGTTACAATTGCATACAATTATAAGACTGCCAGACTAGATTCTTTATGAGTTGGTTTTTTTGAGTTAGTTTTTGAGGCAGTTTAAGCTTAATCTTCATCATATTCAAACTCATTTAGTTTGTTTAAGACATGAGACTATAACGCCACAAAGTTTTAAAAAATCATGTAATGAGGTATTTGCATTAGGGCTGCAAGTAACAATTTCTTTAATAATTGATTAATCTGTCATTTTTTATTATTAAATGATTAATCAGATTTTTAAAAATATATTTTTAACTTTCACAACTTTATTCAGAGGAAAAACATATAAACTGACAGAGCAAAGTTCAAATAAACAACAATAGGTCCAGAGGAGGCTTGTGTTAAATGTAAGTTTGTGTAACTCCAAGTGTGTAAGCGGTCTTCTATGAAACAAAATAGCAGTGAACAAATGTTACTCTTATCATTCCTAGAAGGGTTATAGAGCCATGTGGCTCCGTGCCCGAAAGCAGCTGACCCACTCTTTCCGCTCTACCTCTTCCTCCGCTAACTCCCTCTGCAGGCAGTTTTTCGCTACAACTTTATTTCAGTCAGCCAACATTGACAAAGCTCTGCAGAAGTATTAATCATCTTCTGCAGGTGTAAGATAAAGCTAGAACCTGGACCAGACAGGGATGTAAAATCTGATCCTTGTCCACTGGTTGGAGTGTAGACGCATGTGACGCCAGATCCAGACTGGGTTTGTGCTGGTGGGTTGGCAACCAGTTCATACTGGAACGATGTGTGAGCACCACCAACCGGATGAGAAGATGAACCAAAACTAAGGAGTCCACCACCCACTGCTGCATAGCGAGTAATTCGCTAATCGCACAACAAAACAAATCAATAATGAAATTTGTTGCTAACATTTTTAATAATCAATTTTTATCGATTTTATCAGTTCATTGTTGCAGCCGTAAAGCCAGCCGCACATAGAGAAACGCCACTCACCTCATCTCAACTCAACTGGAAATCGGCGTGATGTGCGGTGTTTCCTGACCCAGATTTTTCAGTCTTAATGTTGTACCGACAGAAATCGTGCCGATTCAACATGTTGAATCACCAGGACTCTGACCATCTGTCGTGACTGAGAATGTGCGGCAGTCACGACTCGACTTGGCGACTTTTATCATTGGTGGACATCTGTGTCACAACGCAATCAATGTTTACTGTCGATAGATGGCGCCAGTTCCCAGGGGTGAGTTGCAGTGTTAATCTGTAGCTGCGTGTGAGGTGCATTCGATCATGTACGAGGCGCCTGAACTCATAGAGTTGAGTTGGGATCAGTCACATTTCTCTATGTGCGGCCGGCTTAATGTACATGAATTAAAACTAATGACTGAATTGCAGATGATGAACAAAACAGAGCAAAATACAGTGGAGTACACTGATGTATCCATGGTGAAACTACTGCCTGTTCATCATCATATGCAGCACTAACATCACTTCTCTATAGTCACAACACACACACAACAACCTATTATATTTCTGATTAAATTGAATACATACCATTGTGTATTTAACTTAGTGTTTCCAAATTCCTGTTTGGTGCTAAAATGCATCTATTGTTGACAAAGTTCAACTATTGTGACTATTAGTGACTATTCACAAAAGCCAAGGCTAAAAATGAAATGTCAAGGTTCGATTCTCTGGGAATACCATGACCGAAAAAAAACTCCAACTTAAAACAGTTTGGTTCAAGTTTTATGCTTACACAAAATTCTCTTCATGACAGAAGCGTGTCTCAGCTCCATCAAAACTTTTATTCCAAACCCTGGCAAAATAGGAGAGCCTAAAGAGCAAACCTGTCAAGACAGATATAGTAAATGTCCCTTTTTTTTTGTTTGCCAATTTCAATATTCACCAGTAGAACTGCCACCCACTTCAATTTTGCCAACCTCACTGCTGCCTCACTGGAACAGCAGCAGTAAACATCTTCATCTTCATTTTTTAAGTACAGACATTACATCCACTCATCTTACTAAAGAATCTACCCACGGTTCCAGGCTGTTCAGGGACACAGCACACTATCTGTCATGACAAGTTCATTCAGCCTCTGCTAACAGCAGCTTCACAGGCCATCAGTGTCATGAAGCGCTCTGCCCTTAACACTCACTGGTGACAAATAACCCACCCCTGCCCTCTCTTTGTGTTTTTCATTATTTCAGTCAGTGGTGAGCCTTTCTCCAGCTCCAGAAATCTAAAGACACCCAGTTCTTTTCCTGTACTCTCCTGTCTGTTTTCCCAGAGCTTGTGTCGTCTGTCCTCTTGTTTTGTAACAGCCTTTAATTTGGAGTCTTTGCTGGTGTCAAAAAAGGCTTCACAGTCAGCTCTTTAAGCATTCACAAGCAACCAGAAAATTGAGCAGACTTGTATGGGTCAGCCCAAGTCACAGGATATCACAAGACCTAGCAGAAAAATATTACAAAAAATAATTTTAAAAGAATAATTGTTAATCTATGAGAGCATCAGATGGTGTCCCTCCAGGTAGAAGTTAGGGTTCAATTAATCAAATGGCTTTCCCCTAAAATGACAATGGGGCTAATGGTTGCTGATAGGAGATACTATCACTGCTCTCCATCAAGGTTGTTAAACCCTCATCTATGGAGGTTCCTCCTAATTTAATCTGACACTTTAAATGAAATATCTTCAGCCATCATTGATCTCTGAAATGCTACACTCATGATCCAACACTGACACGACCCAAGGGCATGAAAAGAAGTCATAAGATGAAAGCAGGGACACAAAAGACAAAAATGAGAGGAAATGAGAAGAGACGATTTCAGAGGGTGACTGAAATAGAGTGGAGAGAAGGAAAAAAATTATGTTACATTCTGGATGCATCCTGTGCTATGGATGGGACAGAGAAAAGGTAAAAAGAGAAAAGCCACAAAGGGAAGAAAGATTAAACATGTAAGGGGAAGAAAAAAGGGACAGAGTGGGAAGGAAGATTAAATGGTTGTATGATCAAAGAGGTGCAGAAACCCAGAAAGGGTAGACGATGGGTGTGACAGTGATAATGACCAGGGCTGGAGATGGGGCTCAAGTTCCTCAGGATTCACTACCATTCAAAATTATTCACTATAGCCAAATGCTCATAGTCAAAGTCAAGAAACTGAACAAACCTGTACTACAGCTCATAACCTCTAGCCATCTGTACTAAGCAAGCCTTGTAAACAGTATTTCTTCCAATATGCCACAGAATGTGAGTTTGATGAGGCTGAATGAGTTTAGATCTAGTCCAATGGGTCCAGATCAAAGAGTAAATCAAGTTATGAATGCATGCAGACATTTGAACATGACTTAGAGGATTTGAGCGTTTTTGCTGTACTCATTACATTTCAGTAAGCATTATAAAGTGAGGTTTTGCTTGCATACAATACAGTATACCGTATCAAATACAGTATCTTGACATCATTCTGAATGACTCAAGAAGGGGGAAGGCTGACGAACCATGCCACAGGTGTAGACAAGAAAAAATGGAATAATAAGACCAAATCAAACCCAGGATTCGTGTTTAAGGCTCAGGGCTGAGATTGAGTCAAGCTGAAAAACAAAGAAAATCAAATTTACTCAATTTAAAAAAAAAAAAAAATCAAAAATAAAAATTAGAGGTCATTTAACCTGACTTGAAGTAATTAAAAGTGTCCTTAGACTAGAATAGGAGACAAGTCTTTGAATTATCATGTAAGGACATTTCTGGAGGTAGAAAAATGGAAACTGTATGGGACCATCTACTACCAAAAGACCAAACACAGTTCAACTCAAGAGCTGTTAAATGCACTGTGGAAATGAAGCCTGACTTGACACTTTGCAGCCTACAGTATGCGTGGTCTTCAGGGCCGCACTGAGTTCAGTTAATGACCTCTCTTGGGCTAATCAAAGTGCTAAGTTAAGCAGTCTCATTCAACCTACCAGTCTGCATCTGCCCCAACATGACTGCAAAGACTTGGCTCACCATCATGCCTGCCTACTGAGCTGATAGTGAGCGAGCAAGGCTTAGACAAATCTCCCTGGTAAGGTTATTACTATTCCCTTGAGATGAAATCTGGAGCCCTCTCAATTCTGCAGCTACTGGTTGATTGAATGAGGGGGTTAACACCATCAGCGGGCCCACAGCCAGGTTTGGCCCTGTGTTGCTCCTGTGGGATGAGGATGCCAGATGCCACAGCATCTCACTTGTTACACAATCAAGGAAATAATTGGTGTGCCTGACTTAGCCATGTAATTCAATTAGGACAATAAAGAAGCACTTATAATTTTCTGAAACAAATTCAAAGAATAGAGCACGGCAAAAGTTACATTTTATGGTGCTGCATAAAGCTAAATAATGCACAAATTTGGAAATCAAGTCTACTTAAAACAAGATTTAAATAAGGAGTTTTGGTTACTTTCAATTGGTACAACACAGATTTTCTGTTTTGCTATTATATTTTATTTGCCATCCCTTTAGAATTTATTACATGATTACTATGGATTTTTGGTAAAAGAAAAATATGCCCTGGCTGGTTTCTTATCAGGCACCCTTTTACAGCAGACAAAAATCGATGCTGCAGCCAGTGAATATATTCAGCTATTATTAAAAATGTTCCAGGCATTCATGAGAGCAGACTTTGAGTGATACTAAATAGATTAGGATGAGCTCAAATCCACATCTTCATCTCATAAAAACAGACCAGACAATGGTTTCCCTGAGTTAATACTGTACTTCCGAAACATAAATGGTAAAACATAGATGCATCCTCATCCCAGAGGCATCTCAAAGACTGGAGTGCTGCTCTTGGACATTGTAAGGGGAGCAGAGGGCAGGGTGATAAAAGGACATGACAGTGCTGTCTGGAGGTGTCCAGGAGTGCATGTCCACTGCAGCTGCACATAAAGTTTGTCATTATAATGCAGACAGACATTAAAAAAGCAGGTTGAGATCAGAGATCTCGGTAGTGGGGGGAATTCCTTTTGGTTTAGTTTGTTCCAGCTTCTTTGTACTAACAATAGTATTTTAAATTGTGATATAAGAAGCTTTAATTTACCTTTAATTCACACTGACAAAAGTTTGATTTTGATCTATTTTTGAAACTATAAGAGGACTACTTATGCCGTAAATATGACTTTTTACTTAGTGGTGATAATGTGCATTTTCCCGAGCACTTTGTTCATTTGACAGATCATTACAGAAGTGGTTTGTGTATTTACAACCAGACACACTCATCTAGAGCAGGTGCAGTCTATCTGGAACAATCCTGACTGTCCGCTACCTTTTGTTGGTTCATACAAACCTGTGTGGACGCTGAACAACCCAGAAACACGTCGCTACGAAGCAAAACCATATGTTTCTCATAGCAAATTGATAAGGAATTGTCTTACCTGGTGTCTGGCTGCTGAAGAAGAAGGGAGGCTCTGTCTGTACTGCAGCCCTTTATTCAGACCAAGGCGGCTTCAGTTGGAGGCTGAGCGTCAGGAAAAGCAGTGTAAGGTTTCCTGAAAGACGTTCCTGGAGAGCGGAGGATCCGCAGCTGTCAGCCCAGGAATGTGCCGGAGGAGCAGCTCTGCCCAGGCTCCGAGAAAGCGGCAGCAGCGTGCGGAGCTCGGAGCGCCAAGCCCGTCTGAGCGCTCAGCGGGGAGTGCAGCTGCACGGACGGACACCAGGTGGCGCAGTTACACCAACATAATGTGAATGTGAAGGGAAAGTCTGAGGGAGGCTGCAGGGTTCCCTAACACGCCAAATGCAATGAAAAATAGATCAAAAGAAAAAAACATAGGAACACAGTGTAACTTACAGTCAGAAAAAATGCCTTCAATAGGTTAAGCCTAATTCAAAGTGCCTCAAATTGAATAAATGTAACTCCATTCAGAATTATGTTTTCCTTCCTGTAGCTATAATATTGTAAAATTTAAAAAACGTGTTTTTCTTACCATTTATATCAAAGCCTCCTCTAACTGGACACCAGCATCGCTACAATTAGCCGATCGTAACAGAAACTTTATTGTACTGTATTTTGAGTGACATTTCTTAAGCTTCTTAAATTTCTATTCTACAAGTCATAACAAAGTGTTCCGCTCCACGTAAATATAATACAGTTTCGATTAGTTATGGCATTCAATATAACATATTTAATCACAAATATTAACATTTATGATCAGTATGGTTAATTAGCTACAGCTGTGCTCGTGAGTTCAGTTCATCGTCATGATTGGCTGGAAACATGTCACGTAGCGTAAGCGTATTGCAATTTAATGAAATTAAAGCTAACGTGACTCAAACTCAATGTTTGAATTTTTAAAAGACCCATTCAAACATAGAGAATACCTTATATTTGTTTACTGTTTTGACTTAGTCTTGGGTAAGTGCACGTGTTTCTATGGAAACTAAATTGTGATTATTTCAAAATTGTTCTTCTTGAATCTACACTCACATCATCACAGTACTGGCCTGTTCTGTCTAAAGATGCTTGCCTCTCTGTGTGTGTACAGTGTGTATGTATGGGGGAGGGCTCTAGCACATTCCCCTGTGTTTGTGTGATCTGAGTAAATCTTACAATTACCAACACCACTGATTGCCTGGCAACTGTGCCTGTCATCTCCTCCTGTCCACTGATGAAGAAGCCAATCACTGCTGTCATTGCCCTTTTGTCAACCAATCACATTAATTTTGGCTGTGTTTTAGTAGTATTTGCCTCAAGTCACAGGGCTGGATCCTTCAGCTTGATTGAATTGAAATAGCAGTTGTTTATGTACAGTGTTACTTATGCATATTTATATATGCGTCAAAGAGTTCAAGTAAGATTACTTGAATTTTACAGCTGAGATTTAATATCAATTTTGAAAAAGGCTAAAGACTGTAATAACATATATTTCTCAGTAAAATGATATGTTTGTGATGTATTTTGTTTGTTGCACTTTTGTCAAATAAGGCTTTATTTCTTAATAATCAATTAAAACTGTGGCACTAAACCAGTTCTATTTAACCCTCATCTAAGGGAGTCTCTATTTTTTTCTAGAGATAACTGAGCCGTAATTCCAGCAAATAAGCCATTTAATAAGCAAAAATGTATCTTAAGATTGTAAGGTAATGAAAAAAGATTCAAACCAGGCTTAATTAGGTTGCCTGATTTAAACAACTTGTAAGAATGCACATGTTTAATAAAAACATTTCAAACATTGTCTTATTTCCTAGATTTCCTAGATACAGCATTACCATTTTTATACATCAACAGACAAATAAACCAGCTCTGATTATTATATATAGAATAGAACATATGTACATAAGCTGGAAAATTGAGGTTACATGCAGTATTACATATTTGTCAATTAATTCTCCATAATTTGTATTTACTGCAGTATCTTACTACTGGCTTAACATAATTCACATTTTTCATAGTTTTCATTACATTCACTGATTTACAGTTTGCATATATGCACATTTTTTGTAAATACTGTATATTTTATTACTCTGCTTCAAAGTTTGTTTACTAATGCTGAAACACATACTGTATAAGAACAATTGCATCATGTCTATCTTGTAGCCATAGTTTTCACTGTTTCTGAAATGAGTAGTTGTCTTACAGCAAGGAAACAAATTTGTATTACAAAATCACATCCTTTTCCTCTTAGTAACATATCTAAAAGGACAGAACTAAAGAAGAACAGCACTGACACCCAATAAAGATATTTTTGCAAAGACATGTGTAAATTGGGGGTGCACCCACTGTGTATAAAATGCATCCATATTCGTGTATTTGATCTTTCCAGAAGTTTTCCTTAAGACAACTATTGTATCAAATGATAGCTCAGAGCAGATATTTCATTCACAAAAAAACAAACAGCATCTGGGAATCCTGGAAATGTGGATGCATTTAAGATATTCAGGATGCACCCTGAGCATTAGTTTGAGCAGTGCAGGAGCAAACCAGAGGTGGTCACAACGCAAAGGTTGCCTAGGTCGTAGCTCACACAGCAATGGGCATGTACATGGAGATCAGGGACCAGGAACTGTCCTGCGGGCGGCTGCTGGAGACCTCCGTTCTGTTGATAGAAAAGATGGAGAAGTCTGTGAAATCCTCATCCTGACAGTTCCTGTCACTTGTCACCCTTTGACCTATTGAAATACTTCAACTCATGCATGCATTATTCAGACTTACGCCCTGCATGTATGTATGTTCAAAGGGCATGTGATGTATTTCAACACATTACATCATTTCTACTTTGATGTCAGTGTACATCCATGCAACATATAATGCTCATAAAATAATGTTTGTCAAATATTGAAATACAGTGGAAGCTCGCACAACGACGATAATCCGTTCCGGCGTCACGGCCGGCCTCCGAATCGGTCGTTGTACGATCCAACTTATTCCATAGGAATACATGTAAAACCAATTAATCCGTTCTGGACCAACGACTAACTC
>JAQQAE010021265.1:0-10502 GCA_029823295.1 Pseudamia nigra | reverse complement strand
CCCCCGCCCCCCCGCCTGCCTCCATGACACAGGAACATTTCACAGTGTTTCAACATCAGCGAGCAGTCCTTGAGACTTTAACAGTGAAGCATACAAACATGGAAGGTCAAACAATGCTGGATAAGCATCTCAGGTAAATAAAGTACCAAGCTCATACAGTGCTTCTCAGAGGAGCTGGATATATCAAGATTTGTAAAGCATAATAAACATTAGCTTCAGTATTAATATTTAGGAGAAAACCTGTGTGGAGTTGACACATTGTTTTTTTACTGGAATGGAATTCACACTGAAGAACGCCATCAGAAAACTGTCCCGAAAGGAAAATTAAACCTACCTGTTGTGCTCTCTTACATAAAATGAATCAGCATTTATAATTATTCTCTTATATATAATTATTCTCAATTCTCAATAAAATCTTTACATCCATATCGAGTCTGAGTACATTTCTAAAAGTGAGAGGTATGGCTAAAATTTATTTCATACAATCTATGCTGTGCTAGTTCCATCCGGCTCACCCTGAAATATCATTTGCAGCAACAAAGCACCATACAAAAATACAATAAATATACACTGAGCAAATTGGCTTTATCAAGACATACATGTACAGTAACATCAAAATGTGTTTTTTAAATCTGCTTTACATGAAAGATGTTGAGAAAAGCTTAGTAAAGAGTGGACTCAATGATACAATGACATTCAGGAGTCTTATGAATACTTTTAACTGCATTTATACGATAGATTCATAATACTGCATAATAATTCCATAATGCAGTCTAATGTATGGAGGCTGCGTTTAAAGAGTTACAGGTCAGTGTGATCATTTCTCCTGTGCATATTGGCCATAACCTTAAAAACACAAAATAATACGCCTTTCCATTTCAAAAACCAGGCTTCAAACATTGTCCAACCAAAACACAAAAAATACAGTTCAGACTTTACTTAAAAAAAAACAATGAGTCCTATATATATAAATATAAAACAATTGAAAAGAAAAGGCCATATAAAAAGAGGATAAATACATTTAAAGATACCAAGTTTTCCTGCCTGAGGTTTTGAACATCTGAAACTTGGTGTTATTGAGTCTCTTCTGTATCACTGTGGATGTGTTTACGCCACAGGAAACATGTATTCTGTAAATAAGTGAGGACCCAAAGTACTGCCCCGTGGGACACCAGAGGAGAGAGGAACACAAGAACCAGTTTCATTTAAGTCTTTTTTTTTTGGCAGTGTGGATTAAATCAGTCTTATACAAAGTTACATATCAAACAAATTAAAGCTTTATGGCTGGATCATTGTTTTATTCTAATCTCATTCTCTTCATCTGACTGATTTTACTATCTCCTGCAGTGTAAGAATAATAGACAGCACATCTCTTACTGTCAGTATGAGCAGAAAAAATTAAATGAGTCAGAAGCTTTTTCAATAAGGACATGTGATGAGACATCCACACTGACTACAATGGAGAATCATCTGAATACATTCCTGAATACAAACCATCTACTGTATATGTGGTCAAATTATAAATTACAGATAAAGCGCAGGGATAAACTTTTTTAAAACAGTGTTTTTCTACAGATTAAAATATTTATGTCCATTCAAAATTTGGTGGAATGACGGGAAGTATTTGTTGGCACCATATTTCTTAGTCTTGCGAAAAAATGTTACATTGCCTTGTAAAAGCTGAAACCAGCAGCCTTGTAACCTGACAATAGACTGTACACATCAGTGACAAAGTGAGTGTGATGTCCCATTGATTTCTGAACAGCTGTTTTGAGGCCAGTTGGATTGTCATTTCCTGGATGACATTTTGGAGCCAAAACAGGATGTAACCATATTGGGATGAATTGTGGTAGAGCTACAGGTAACACAGGGGGCTTATGGGTAAAGCTTCACCCAGCATTGCCAAAGAAAATCATATTATGGTGTTTGTGTAACACTGAACCACAATGTCAGGGCAGCTTCTGTCAGAAAAAATGTGTTCTATTAAAAATTATGAAAATGACTTGGTCCAACGCTGCCAGTGAGTCATGTGACCATAGCGACCTGTCAATCAAACCCCAGCACAGGAGTGATTTGTCAGATTATTTTCTGTAATATCTTTATAATAGAGCACAAAGTTAAAGATGGCCCATATCAGTTATTTCAGGGTCAAAATGAAATGTATGATGGCTCAGGACTAACATTTATTCACTTAGTATTTTCAGACAGAAATCCAGTGTAACTCAGGGCTTCATGGAACTCAGTGAATGGTGTGCCCAGCAGCCAAAAGCAGTACTATAAGTCATTTCCAGCCCTGGAAACAGCCCACTGATCCTGATTTATATAATTCATGTGGGTGATTGAAAACTATGCACACTCTGTGAAATGAATCAAATATTATTCATGTCCACTTTGAGTGTGACCGTTCTGTTTAAACTCTGCTTAATCTAACAGTGCCACGCGGCTATGTATGTAGAAGCTCTAAAGCATCACAAAGGCAGATTTAAGAATATGTCACAACATGAAACAAACAACTGCAGCAATGCATCTAATTTGAATGTGTATAACAATGACAACCATTGCCTTTTTGATGGCAAACTGATGACTTGTTCAGTCTTTTGTAAACTCGCCTGCCTCCCAGCGCAGGGCCATGGCACTCTTCCGTCTTCCCCCCGTGAAGGCCTCTGGAAACTGAGAAAGACACTTTGATTATGATTTTAGACTTTGAGGGTTCGAGCACACAAAACCTAGCATCCATTAATATTTTTACAAATGAGCAGTGTGACAGTATGCCAAAACTCACACTCCGCTCTGTACTTTGGATTTAAGGTAAAGGTTTGGTTTATTTTCTGTACAATAAAGGAACAAAGTGCAAACTGTTGATCTTCAGTGTAAACAGGAACAGTTTTAATAACATTTAAAATGAAACACAAAACTTCAAACTGCTGGCAGTAAATTCCCCAGTAAATACAAGATTTTCATATAAAATAAAAATTAACACCATAAAATAAAAAAAAAAACATGAAATAATATGTAACAGTTTAAATCTTTTTAGGAAATTGCAACGTCAGTAGTTTGTCTTGTTTTCAGGAAATGAATGATAAATAATTTGTTATTGGTTTGTCTCGATCTGAAGAGGCGAGGACGTTTAAAATCGCTGGAAGCTGAGTTTGCATTGCAGTAATTTTTTGTGTTTGTGTGTTGCCATTTCAAATGTGTTAATAAGTTTGATGAACTGCTAAAACTTGATCTCTGCTGAACAATGTCCACACACTGCTTTCATCTCATCCATTTGCCTTTGTCTGTTTAGATATTTCATCAGGAACATCTATGCAAACAGAACATATATCTGATATGGACTGTAAACCTCTTCTCCTGCTGCCTCTGCATGCGCATAGTATGATTAAACTTAAAATGTCTGCCTTACATGATGGAGTAATCCAGTGGAATCTGTGTGTGAACAAAAAACGTTCATGCATAAGCCACAAAGTCAGTAAAGTTGTAAAGTGGTCTCCTATGTACTGACCTATCTGCACCTCAGCCTGTTTTAAGCTGAGCCAATATGAGTGCGAACCAGTGAGGGAGGGGGGACAATTGTGCTTTGGTGTGGCTCGGTCCAAATGGCTGTAATGTGCGTAGGGGGGAGGGTCTTACGCTCTGGCTTCTCCTGAGCACTGTCGCTAGCCATGACGTCTGCTAGCCAGAGGCTGGGCTGCACTGAATTTGTTTATGCAGTAGACATGTGTTACACTTACTGTCCCTCACTCAATATGTTTTGTGTGGAAACTCGGTACACACTGTAATGAATGCTGCATACTGAAAAATCAGAGTACCATTACACCCCTATTAAAAATATTACAAAAGTCTTAAAATACCTAATATTCTCTTTTCATGTGAACTGCAGAGCATCAATGAGAACAGTGAGAAGCATCACATTTGTACAAATTATATGCCAATACATTTAGGACCAGCAAAATTTAGTGGCCAGATCTACAGGTATTTGTTATTTTTATTTCAACTTAACCCTTATTGCATGGGGCAAAACACTGAGAACAGGTTTCACTTACAGTGTGAAGTCACATGCATGGGTGAAGGAAGGTGAATTAAGGATAATTCTAACAGTGTAACACCAGCACACAAGCAGCCACTTCATGTTAGACTACTGTTTTCCTAAAGTAGTATTAGTAGTAATAAGTGGGATGAATTCACTTAACAGGCTGAATCAATGTTCAGAACCATGAAAACACTGATTCCACTCAGTATTTTCTGTATTTCAGTTTTTAGTTTGGTATCATGTGGATTCAACACTAAAAGAGAGACTGTATTAAAGCTGTGCTTCACTCCTTTGAAACCCTTCAGGACATTTGGAAATGTTATCTGCTTCTGTTCTCTGTCCTTTAATGATTTCACTACCAGAACAATGCTGTTGTACTTCACAGGCGCTGATAACACCTTCCTCCAGCATTCCAGATAAACACAAGGGAGAAAATGTCTCCCCTTTACCACCCGCTTTCTGTTCTTATGGCGCCTCTTCTATACACAGCTGTCACAGCCATGCTGAGTACAAAAATGTTTTGGTTTGTTTTCTTTTGCTTTAGCAAATAATGTCATGACATTAAACTGAATTATGTGAATCTCAGGGAATCACATGGAATCAGTCGATGCAATAAATACTCGCCATCTTGAACAGGGAACTTGCATAAATATGGAAATTAAGGCAGATAGTTAATCAAATTAACGAATGTAGACAGTATGTATAGAGAGCACCAAGTACTGTTTTTTAAATTACATTTCTTGTTTAAAGCCCAAAGAAGGTTTGTACTGGTACAATACATGAGTAAATCTGACCCTTAAACCTTTTTTTTTTTTTTTCATAGAATGTGATATCATAAAATAAGCAAAACTTACTCTGTGATCACAGGATAAAGTAGAGCGATCCATCCTATAGGCTGTTTTCATGGGTGATGATGGGGAGGACTTGCACTTCACTGGTACGTCAACTAATAGCCAAGACAAAAAGTCATCTTAAGCTTAAATATCACACCAACCAATACAAACGCTTGTATGAACACACGTACCTGCACTGTCAAACGCTAATGTGTCCATGCGGTTTGCATTGAATTTGTCTTTGCCGTACAGGTTTGCCCTCTCTTTCTTCAGCTCTTCCTCTCTCTGCTTTGCCATCTTTATCTCTTCATCCACCAGTGATATTGTGCTTCTTGAACGCAGCTTGAAAAAGGGGTTAGTCAGGAACATCTTCTCCTGGGGCTGCTCACAGGCTTTATTGAGGGAGAAGTCGGAGGCACTGCGAATAATCAGGTTGGATGTTTCCAGAATGATGACGTTGGAGCTGTTGTCCTCAGAGCGCCACTCGCCCGGCCGAGCTCCCATGGTGTCTTTGCCTTGTCTTGGGCTAGAGTTGAAATCATTAGCAGGGTCATAAATGATAACATTATGTGCTGAAACATCCTGTTTCAGTGGCTCTTTGGTGGGAGAGGAAGTGATGATGAATGAGGGCGTCAGTGGAGTACTGATGGATCTGGGCATACTTCTGGACGGGGCACAGTCAGTGGACTTGCCCATTCGTGAGAGGCCCCTTTCTCTCCTGAAGTTCTCTTCTCTCTCCATTGATATGCGAATCTCTTTTTCAACCGGTGTTTCGAGGTCATCACACGGGGACCTGTAACTGGAATCGTCCAAGCCAGAATCTTCTGAACAAGGGCTGAACTGGGTGGTGGGGAAATCTCCAACCAGATTCAAACTCTCCAGATTGCGAGATTTCTTTTGAATTCGTTCAATGTTGCGGACTGGTGTGTACATGAAGCTGTGGCTGCCGTGGAAGCTGGGCTGCTTCGTTGTAGGCAAGACAATCTTGTTCTTGGTTTGCTCCTCCATTTCCCGCCACTGTTTACGTGCTAGCTGGAAGTCCACATGTTCTGTGCTAACATTCTCACTTTTAGTCTCCTGTATTACACAGAAGTCTTTAGGTAGCTTCTTGTTGGGATCAAAACTGATGTTGTCAGAGTGCTGCTGGTTGGTGCTGTGATTATGATTGGCATCTTTCCCATTTTCACTGTCATCCTCTGAGATTTTGGACAAACCTTGAAGAGCTAAAGGGTTATATTTGACTTCATGTGGAGGTGTCGGGTAAGAAATTACATCATCCGGTTGCTCTAGTACCTCCTCCATTTGTGGAACCTCAAGTTGCACTTCAAAATCATTGCTGTCTTGCACTTCAAAATGATTGCTTTCTTGTTCTTCAAAGTCTGTCACCTGAACTTTCTGCACAAAGAGCTCCTGGGCGCTCAACTGAAGGCTGTCCAAATATGAGTCATCGTCTTCCTTATTGATTGAAGAGGAGAATATTGTTCTCCATTTTTCATCTGTGTCACTGTCAGATGATGCTGCTGCAATCTCAACTCTAAGGCATTCATCTGGTTCATCAGGGTCAAGGTCATGGCAGGACTCATTGGACACATCAGACATGGCCTCTTCTCTAATGCAATGCTCTAATATTGACTCCTCAGTCATGGGCGGCTCAAATAGGATTTGATGTTCCTCCAGGTCGTCCTCTGTGTCTATTGTCAGAGTTTGATAGCAGTCATCCTCTAGATCAGGCACATTATCCTCAGCCTCGGGCAGTGGTTCAGGAAAGTCGAGGTCAGGGTATTGCTCTGAGTCGAGGTCTGGATTTGGCTCTGGGTATTGCTCTGCTTCAGGGTCTAACACTGACCCAGTGTATAGTACAGATGCAGGATATTGCTCTAGTTGGTCTAGCTCTGACTCAGGGAACTGGTCTAGCAGAGGTTCTGGCTCTGACACAGGATCTTGCTGTGGTCCAGGGTCTTGTTCTGGCGTGTCCTGCCTCTTACGATGAGCCTCAGCTTCATAAACACTGTCTGCACTGGACAGAGTGTCAGAAGCAGATGAGGTGGTTGATTCATTCCTGTTCAGCTCTTCATGTCCTGGGTCTAAAATCAGAGCTTCTTTTTGCTCCTGACAGGCCGTATCAGGACAGACACTGGCCTTAGAATAGTCAGACGTATCAGTGGCCAGGTCGGATAATAATGCACCAGGCTTTGCTTTTTCCTCCAGAGAGTCGGATGAGGCTGTCTCAAGACAAACCTGTTCCTCATGTGTAGTGAAATTCTCACTTTGCTCAAATGAATCAGGCACAGCATCCTCCGCTTCACAGTCCATCGCCAGCTCTGATTGTTCAGTGGTTTCCATGGTGACAGAAAAGGAGTTGTGATTCTCAATTGTGCTGCTACCTTGGTTCAGTTCTTTTCCATCTGCCTCTATATCCACAGAGGTAGCTTTCTGAGGAAAAAAAAAGAAGAAAAATGAAATGTCAGAACGACAGGCATTCAGTTTCACTCATGGATTTGACAGAATGTTCAGTTTTTAAATTTAGTAACATATGAGCTTGACATTTTGTGCATTCAAATCAATAAGAGACTCATAGGATCCTGGTATTCTCTGTAATAGACTGAACATTTTGTTGCTTTCATATGTGTCTTCTTTCTGCAGAGAAATAATTCTGGTTGTATAGTTTGATCATATTTTATCATGAATCACACTAATAGTCTGACTTTATCTCTGCTATTATTAACAAACAGCCACAGTGATGTGACTTCAGTAAATACTCTCTCCAACATTAAAGTGTCATAAACACATTTCAGATGTCTGTGAACAGCACTTAAATGTGGAGAAATGCTTCAGATGAATCATTGGAGGCCTGGATGACAGTAGTGCTGTATGGGATTCAGATGGAGGTGGAGGGAGGGTGCTGTGCCGATTTAATCATCCCAAAGTGGGTTATGTGCTGAAAAAGAGGAAGCCCCTCAGATGCAGCTGAATTAGACAGAATTATGTACATTGTTATGTAAGACTGCAGGAACAGGTCGGCCTGCACACACACACACACACACACACATACTTACACACACACCCACACACGTCACTTCAGCACATAGTTATTGTATGCAGGTCATTCGCCATCCTAACGTTATTTTTGTGTATTTGTCCCTTAAGAGAATGAAGGTAAAACACTTTCCAGAGCTACCTGGCAGTACATGGAGAAGTACTGGTGGCAACAACAACAATTGTCAAGGTTTCCACAGTCGACCCACAATGTATTTAGAAGATCAGGATGGATGCATCCTGATAGTAAAGACAGCAGACGTCCTAGTTGACAATGCTGAACACATTCACCGAGAGGTAAACTAAGGGTGTGTTCACACTTGTGGCTTGTTTGCTTTGTTCCAATTGAGGAGATAAAATGATACATTTGTTGCAATTGTCCTTTGGGTCATTTGTGTTCACAGGGTATCAGTCGGTATGGTTCCAAACTTAGACACAAATGCATGCAAGAGCAAACCCTTATCTCATTGGTCAGAAATCATCTCTGGAAAGGAGAAAGAGTTTACTCTACACTCTTGCCCCATGGGAAAAACAACAACCATGGATCATCAGCAGCTGGTGTGGCTAGGTTTTTGTGTAGTTCTCTGGTGCATCTGATGAGACAAATACAGTACATGCCACCGCACAGAACTGCGGGGCTGTGTGAGGTGCACATCACCACATACTGCACACATTAAAACATTACGCACAACGCATCAGGTAAACGTCGTTAGATTATGTCTATTTTACCAACTCCTCCTTTTCCGCTTCTTCTTTTTCTTCTACTGATGTTTTTTTAATGACAGTTGGCAACCCAGTGTATTACTACCCCTATTCCATTGTCAACCACAGTTTTCAGTCAGTTGTGTCGGTTTCTGACATGACTATGTTCTCACCGCAAATGAACTGCTACAGTGGTTGAATGGAAACAAGCAGAGACCTCCTCTTCTAGGTGATTTCGGCTCACCTTTTGTTTTGTTCCGAATCTGAGAGCAATTACTGTGTTCACACATGCATGAGCAAACTGGTTTTTGGGGTAAATGCTCTCTGTTTGGGACAAACCATCCAGGTGTGAATACACTCTAACAGAGAACACAAGGAAAGAGAGATCATATTTCTCTAGTACTGGCTTCTCTTCATTGGCGTGTGGTTTTTTATTTTTTCTTCCATCTCTTCATTGGCTACCTGTAAAGTTTAGAATAGAATTTAAAATCCTCCTCTTAACTCACAATGCCCTAAGCAATAAGGCTCCATCCTATCTGAATGACCTTATTGTTCCCACATTAACCAATCAGAGCTCTTCGCTCTCAGAGTGCAGACCTACTTGTGATTCCTAAAATCTCTAAAACTAGACTGGGAGGCAGAGCCTTCAGCTACCAAGCTCCTCTCCTGTGGAACCAACTCCCAGTCTGTGTCTGGGATGCAGACACACTTTATTCCTTTAAAACTAGGCTCAACAATTCCCTTAACACAAAGCATATAGTTAGGGCTAAGTCAGGTGACCTTTAATCCTCACGTAGGGTGTACTCACACTGGCAGTTTGTTCCGCGCCTTGGCAAGTTTCACACCTTTACCGCAGACCATTTGAGTAATGTGAGTACAAGCGAGCCGCGCTCTGGCCCCGGGCCTCAGCACGGTTGGAAGAGGTGGGTCACAGCTCGGTTGGTCATACATGCGTACGAGCACGGCGACCATACATGAATGTGACATAAAATCACCGCATCCTTCACTACACTCATTTCAAAACAATGGTCGCTGCTTCACGAGTTGCTTCGATGCTGAGGTCTAGTGTTTGCTGGAAATTGTGCAGACACCTGTAAACAGACCCAACTCAACAGAACACAGAAGAACGCAGAGGTGTACACGAAAATGTTTGCGGTTCCCCGGAGCCGTGGCTGAACTACAACTACTGATCAGTACCTGGACAAGATGAAGAAGCAGGGTGAACAGCACCTTATTAAAGTGTGAGACGCTCTGGAGAGGGAGAGGACAAATTCAGGTGGTTCGACGCAGCAGCTGAAAGCTTAAAATGCTGCGTGTATGACTGGAAATACTCTGGTGAATCATATCATGTTTGCAGATGATCTCATGGTTCTTAATCCATATATTACTGGACTTCAACAGGTTCTCACTATATGCTCTGAATATGGTGTTGAACATAATATCAAATACAACATCAGTACAAGTGTCATCATGGTCTGTATAAGCAAAGAGGATAAAGGGCTGAAATGTCCTGATTTTATGTTGTCTGGAAATATTCTCTCTGTGTGTAATAAGGTAAAATATCTTGGACGCTTTAAAACAGAGGAAATGACAGATGACAATATTCATCGACAACGTCTCCAGATGTTTGTACAGGATAATACTCTCCTTGGTAAATATGGTTTGTGCACAGCTAAAGTGAAGATGGCCTTATCAGGAGCATATTGTACTGTACATCACAGAAAACACATTTCTATTCACAGGCCTTTAAACCACAGTGAGACACTGACAATGCCTTTTTTTAGTCTGTTTCTTTTAACTGTTTCTTAGTTTAGTTGTTTTATTTCAACTTCTTAATTGTTTCTGTTTTTAATCCTTTTATTGTCTTGGTTTTATGTCTGACCTGTGTGTTGTCTTTT
>JAQQAE010021264.1:0-10502 GCA_029823295.1 Pseudamia nigra | reverse complement strand
CCCCCCCCCCCCCCCCCCCCGATTCAAACCATTCAAACTTCACGTTGTTCAGCTCATTCATGACATCTCTGTTCTTGCTTTTCATTCTCATTTTCAGTTAAAAATTAAGATATTATGGCAGTGTATGATTTTTTTAAGTGAATGCATCAACCAATGACTTTTCTGAATTACACTGCATATATTACATCAGTGATTCTCAACTGGTGGATCAGGCCCCAAATATGGGTCACGGACTCATTCAGAGAGGGTTGCAATGTCTGGCAAAAATAAAAAATAAATAAATAAAAATCACCACAATATTTATGTGGCATTATTTTTTATCTGATGTTGGACATTTATTCTGCTGCAGTGTCTGTTACCGCAGCATGGCAAAGATTTGACCAGGCGATCACAAGACAGGTTTAGTTTTCATTATTTTGTTGATTTTCATTTTGGTTATTTGATTCCATTTTATTCATTTTCTTTAAAATTTTCCTCATTTTCCTTTTTTCCCTTTCATTTTTTGTTCACTAAGTTGTTTTGTTCATTATGTGGATTATTTTTATTCACTTTATTTTGGTTAGTTGTCTGGTGTATCATTTTGTTCATTGTGTGACTTATTTTGTTGATTTTTTCCTAATTCATGTGCTCATTTGTTTATTTTTAGTCACGGTCACAGTCTGGATTGTTTTATTCTTTAGTTCATTTTATTTGATTTTGTTCATTTTTCTCTATTATTTGTATTCGGTTTTGTCTTTTCAAATCTTTTAAAATAATCAACCCGAAAAAATTACTTCTCTGTATTGTTATTTTATGATCACTGCAGTACATTACGTGTATTGTTTGTTACGGTATTAATTGTTGTTAATTTTGTTTTGTATTATTTTTTCATTGTCTTGTTTTGTTTAATATACAGTTTGTAGGTAAGATTGACGTTTGTTGATTTTCAGCTTACCGTAATTAGGGCTGGAGCCCCAAGCATTGCACGGGGGGAAGCCCTTATTGGAACTGAAAGGATTATTATTATTATTATTATCATTATTATTTTTCCCAGTCTTTGGGGACATTTAAAACTATCTGAACATGCACAAAAAGTCATGAAAATTTGCACACATCCGTCAATCGCGTGCATTCGGAGAAATTCAAAAGGAGGTGCTCCGGCGCCCAGGCCTTCGTCTCTAGCGCCACCTTTTGGAGCATCACGGCTGGCGACTTTCACCGATCAGTATGAAACTCGGTACACTTATGTATCACACTGAGATCTACAAAAAAGTCAGTGCGTCCGACATCAGACGTACAGGAAGGCGGCCATTTTGGATTGTTTACCCATTTTGGGCCATTTCTACCCCCTGGAATGTGATCAAAAACTCCTAAATGGTTTACTCCCATCAACTTAAAATTTGGTCCAAGCCCAGTAAACAAGATGACTATTAAATGTTAAAAGCTTGTAGAAAAGTCACACTATATGTGAACCGCGGGGCCTGAAAGTTTGATGTCTTGCCATAAAACAGGAAGTTGTAATAACTCAGCCATTTTCATCCAAACTGCACCAAATTTCACATGCTGGATGCCAGTCTGGTCCTGAAAACGTTGCAATTGCAGTATTGAATGTGAGTCGTAGCGTCACCTACTGGCAACAAAAAACAAAGTTTTATGTTTGAACAAACTGCACATACAGACTCTAACTGATGAACATAAAATTTAGCAAATTCATAGTAAACAAGATGATGATCAAAAGTTATGAAATCCTTGATGAAATGTTACACTATACATGAACTGTAAGGGTGCAAAGTCGAACGTGTCACCGTGAACTATCAAATTGTAATAACTCGTCAGATTTTCATGCAACCGGCACCAAATTTCATATGGATGATAAGAGTCTGGCCTTGAACAGAACCATATCAAAATTTGGAGTCTGAGTTACAGTGCCACCTAGTGGTAAAGGAAAGTCTGACACTCCATAGTTTTGGACACTGCTCATTGGAAATGAATGGTAGCATTCTCAGTTGTGTCAGGAAGCGCATCCGACGTAAAAAACCTATGCCAGATCATGCGCATCATTGGTATTTCGCTGTGGCGACCCCTGAGGGGAGCAGCCGAAAGAAAAAGAAGAAGATTCTCAGATTTCATCAGTTAAGTTGTAAGACCTTGATGAACATCAGTTGTGACGCTTTCGGCATTTCGTCAAACGATGTTGCCACAGCGACGCGTTGTTCGCCACAAAACAGGAAGTAATGTTTAAGGGGTTTAGAAACCTTAGAAGCCAGTGAGTTTTGGTACATATGTCAGGAGATGGGGGTTTTACGATCTGATAAAAGGTTATTTGTTGAAAAATGCAGTGACGCGGTCACTGTTGGCGGTTTCTTGTGTGTCCAGCTTCGTAGGTTGATCGTTAAAATTAAATTTGTTGTTTCTGGAGGCCATCGTATTTTTTTATTTTTTCAGAAAAGCGGTTTTTTTTTTGTTTCTCAAACAAACGTACTACTGAATCTACTTCGCGGATTACGCCTATCACGGGTTATTTTTAGAACGTAACCCCCGCAATAAACGAGGGTTCACTGTAATCCGAAAGTGTTTGGTGGAATGACTTCATTTTTGGTGTCTGTAAAGTTAATCTAAATAGGAGTAAAAGTTATCCAGAGCTTCTTGATATGTTACACGGTATGGCCACGGGGTGGGGGGTTTGGAATTCCCGCTATAAAAACACGAAATTCTTGTAACTCAACTATTCTTGGTCCCATCTGCATAAAATTTCACATGTAGGATCAGAATTTAGCACTAAACACAACACCATGGCTGTGTTGAGTCTGAATCATAGCGCCATCTGCTGAAAACAGGAAGTCATCCAACAAAATATTCACCATGTTAAAAGGAAATCTGGATTTTTTTGGTCGCATTTTGGCCATTTTCATCCCTTCTGTTTGAGTTAACTAGTCTAAAGTCTTTGCTGGAATGACTTAAAAAAACATCGAATAACAGATCTTATTGTAGCCTTTTGCAACCCTTGTTTTTTTAATCAAAGTAGTTCTTCAAATTATTGGTATTGAACGGGAACACGGTCACACTGAGTAGAATTTCAGTTCTGTGATTATTATACATATCTATGTGAGACCTGAAAAAGGCTGTGTAGCTGTAAAGAAAAAAAAATGGCCCAACCATCACTCCTCGCAGTTTTAATTCGGTTTATTATTTTATTCAGTGTTCATTTTGTTAATTTTTGAAATCTTCGTTCATTATGTCAATTATTTTGTTCACGTTCTAGTTCGTTTTGGTCATTTCTTGTTACTTCTTTTTATTTTGTTCATTGCCTCAATAGTTTTATTCATTTTGTGGATATACAGTATTGTTCATTTGATTGTTTAGCTTGTTCAGTGTCTGTTCATGTTTGTTAATTGCGTGTATTCTTTTTTGTAACTGTCCAGATTATTTGGCTAATTTGGCTTGTCTGAATTTGCATGCACTGACAAAAATTACTGTAGATTTTTGTCCAAAATACACGGTTTAGTAGCTTACAGAAAAATGCCTATATTGAATTTGATAAAAGTGTGTCTTCACTTGATAACAACTGCAAACTGTGGGTCAAAGTCAGCGTGTGTGTATTACGAGCGCTTCGCTGTATGTGCTCGTCCTCGTACGGCCGTGCTTCAGCTCCACAGTGCGGCTCTTCCGTGCACCTGCAGCCACGCAAACGTGTACTCTCCACCGTATCACACACACTCACACCCCGGTACCTTGTCCCGCTCGGTCCGCTGGTCCCACGGCTTGAACACCAGCTTGCCGTCGCCGTCCCTGCTCTCGTTCAGACACTGCACCTTGTCCAAGTCGATCCGCCGGTACAGTCCGTATTCCAGGCCCCTCTCCGCGGGCTCGTGTTCCCCCTCACACCCGCAGCCGTGGCTATGCCCGTGACCGGACATTGTGGAGATAAAACCCGAGCTGTCCCTCACCGAGCTCTGGTACAACCGCAGCTGGATTTGTCCGCTGGTTGTTGTTGTGTTTACAAAGTGAAATGAGATCCGTTTCAGCAAGTTTCACTTCGCGCAAAGTTAAAAGAAAATACAGATGCGCATCCGGTTCGAGATTTTCACAATAAAAGAAGTCAACAAAATGATCGACAAGACTGAGCAAAAATAATACCATAAATTGTCAAAATGGAACAAAATGAACATAAAGGGCAAAAAACTCCAAACTCATCATCAAAATAAACAAAAATGAAAAAAATAGTTAAGTAAACGAAAATAAATATATCACAAAATTGACAAAGTAGTCAGCTATGTTAACACAGTACAACAAAAATGAAGAAGAAATAGTCAACGTGAACAAAAATCCAGATCAGACATTTATTTTGAAGGCACCACAACATGACAGTTTACAGGGTTGTTTCCGCTTTAAGAACGACAGCACTCAGGTGAACGCTGATTGGTTCTCATCTTCTGCCAAAAAACGCCTTTCACTGTCGCAAAATGTTACCTACTATAAAATACAAGTAATTGCGGCGTAAACTAGAATGTTTTCAATCTCTGGAAAGATTTCGTGGGATTACTGACTGACAATAGCTGAACTTGCTGAAAAAGTTCAAGAGTAAAATTATATATGTATCAGCATTATTATAAAGTGAAAGATGAACTAAACTATTTAGTGGGCAAGTAATCAAAGGGGGACCCAGGGATGGAGCAGGGGTTCTCAACTATTGCCACAAGGGGCCGAGACACTATAGGTTTTCTTTCCAACCAGTCTCTTCAGCAGGTGATTTCACTGATTACTGTTAAGTGAAAACACGTGCTTTAGTGAGTGGCTGGAAAGAAAACCTGTAGTGTCTCGGCCCCTTGTGGCAATAGTTGAGAACTCCTGGTTTGAAGGAACATGAAAGGACCAAAGGCAGTGCAGCGTTTCCATGTTAACCACAGGCCTGGGACTCTAGTCACAAACATTCTGCTTGAGTTCTCCATTCATTTCCTATGGGGGAAAAATTTGTGAAAAAAAAACTACAAAAGACGGATTTATGAAAACTAATTCCCATAATGTCCTGGATGAGCTTGATGTTCGAATGGTGTGAATTGGGTGAAAACTGTGGGAGGAGATGGGCTCCAAAAAAAGGGCCAGACAGGTTGACACCAATCCCACTAATAAAGAGTGCAAACAAGGATTAAACGCTCAAACTGCTTATGAAAGTGGGGTATGTACAGTGTAAATATTCTGATACAAAGCAAGTGTTTTTTGTTCCAATACTCTCATTTATCCAGAACTTTCCATTGTCTGGAGTCTTCCAGAACCAACACCATTGTTCATCAACACTACAAAACAAAAAGAATTCAGCAGAGACACAGATTCAGGGCAAAAAGTCAATTTTAATAAAAATTACCATATAACATTTGTTAAAATCTAATAAAATTACAATTTGTAACCTACTTCACTTAGGGCCCAAGTTGTGAGGTGCCAGGTCCCCTTGAAAATAAATACATTGCTTTTCAATGTAGATTTAATCTACCTCACTTTTCCTGCATTTTCTTCTGTCCTCACTCAGTTTTTATCACAGTGAAGCAGACAGAACAGGGAAACACACATTTGACAGCAGGAAAAACGTTTTCTGAAGCACAGAAAGGTTTAAAAATAAAGTCTACAAGGTGTTTGTGTAGGCTGTTGAGCTTGTTTGAGCTCTAAACATTGAAAATGTATCCATAATTTTTTAAAGTAGTCATTCCCCAGAGAGAGGATCTCATGGTTGCAGTCTGGATGTGGCAGCAGACGTGCATCATGCATGCAAGTATAGGAAAGAACAGGACTCTGCAATGTTTTCCTCATGTAGTGTATCATTTGGTTGTAAGGGAAAGTAACCAATGACTGAAATATTTAAAACATTCCTCATTACAGAAAACAAAGACATAGACTGCTGGAAAATTAAAGTAACATATTATGTGTTTCAGACATGAAGGTCTCTTTTGAATCATGTGAAAATGTCTCAACACATCCTTTTAAGATGGTGTAAATACTTGTTGCACACCTCCAAACCATTGACACCACTTAAATTAAACCGAACCGAATCTACTTCCACCCATCGGTTCACATGGTGTGTTGTTGGTGGATACAGATGATGATATTTTCATGTGTGCAGAAGTCAGGTCTCCAATAAAATGTAATAAATTAAAAGCATGTTGTTGGAATTTAGAAAACCCTTTCAGTCTCTTTCACACTATCGGCGGGAAAATCGGTTCTTGAATGCTTTGATAGTTTTGGCCATCATGGGAGCAATTTCTGCAGAAGACAACAAAAGGAGAACATTGTGTGCTTAGTTCAGCATAGTGAAACACAATATGCTCAATTCAACCAAAATAAAACTGTCACATAATTGTAGAGTATTTTTCTGTGCTACTTACTTTTGACCTGTGGCTTTTCCCGTGCTGCTGCAGCTCCTGCACTCAGTGCTGAAGGGCGGGATGAGCTCGGAGAAGGGTTGAGAGACGAAGAAGAGGAGCAGCTGGGTTCAGCAGAGTGATCCATGTTCACTGGCCTTATTCTGAAAGAAACAGGAAGACGTGAAATAACCATTAGCGCAGCGTAACCGAAAATGCTGACCTAAAACAGCCAATTCAAAAATAGTAAACCAGCCCTTTAATTGAATCGCAATCACAATCAACCTGGGCACTTATATAATCCTTAAAGGCCATAATTTAAAAAAGGTCCATGTTGGGAGGATATAGGGCAATAAGGTTATAGGGTTTTGATATTTTGCCGATTTTTATTATACTTAAATTTTTGTCCATTTTCTTTATCCATCCATTTTCTACCCCTTAATCCTCGTGAGGGTCGGGGGGGGGGGCTGGAGCGTATCCCAGCTGATTTAGGGCGAAGGCTTGAGCTAATCGTAGAATTGAAGAGAACAAGACACCTGTCTGCTGACAGAGATCGTATGTAGTAACACTGTGCAGATAGCGGTAATGTGTGTATCTGTGTATAATGTGTATTTTTTTCCTTGTATAAATTTGTATATTTGTGTGGAAAATTATATAAATTTCAAAATTAGCAATCTCTACACTTTTCCTTTAAAACTCAAAATCACATTTTCCCTTTTTCTCCAAATCCTACAGCCCACCAACAGTGATTACACCTGTAAAACAATTTCCATTTGAGCTCCAACTAGTGATTATTTTATTAATACACAAATTTAGTACATAAAAAGTAATCATTATTGGTTTGCTGGAAGTAGCCACAAGAAAATGTGAGAACATAGTGTTTATTCTCCTGATATAGTACAAATACACTGTCTGGCCAGAAAAAAAAGTCACCACCTGGTTTTAACTAATATCCAAGAACCTCCCATTGGATAATTACTGCATGAGTGATTCTGTTTCAGCTGGAAACAAGTCATTTAACCCTAACTGGTGCAGTGAGTAACTTCTCATTTCTTAAACAACCATGGCAAAGACACATCCTGATCATGGAAAAGATGTCCATCTGTTTCAGAAGGGTCAAGCAAAGAAAACATCTAAGGAGATTACTAAAACTACTAAAATTGGGTTAAAAACAATCCAACACATTATTACATACTGAAAGCAGAGTGGGGAACCATTACCTTCGAGGAAGAAAGGTGGTCTGAAAAAAAAAATCTTGAATGATCGTGATCTGCGATCACTTAAAATGTTTGGTGAAATCAAATCATAAAAACACAACAGTAGAACTCAGGGCTACGTTTAATAGTGAAAGGAAAAGTATTTGCACAGCTCAATGCGAAGGAAACTCAGGGGATTGGGACTAAACAGCTGCGCAACCTTAACAAAACCACTTATCAGTGAGGCTAATTGAAAAAAATGGCTTCAATTTTCTAGGGAGCATAAAGTTTGGACTCTGGCGCAATGGAAGAAGGTCATGGGGTCTGAGAGTCCAGCCTTACCCTGTTTCAGAGTAATGGGGCATCAGGGTAAGAAACAAGGCAGATGAAGTCATACACCCATCATGCCTAGTGTCTACTGTACAAGCCTGTGGGAGCAGTGCTATGATCTGCTGCAGTTGCTCAGTTTTAGGTTCAGCAACATTATGTGTCCAAAGAATGAGGTCAGCTGAATACCTGAATACTACTGAATGACCAGGTAAATTAACCAGTGGATTTTTTCTTCCCTGATGGCACAGGCATATTCCAAGCCCATTGAGAATATTTGGGATATGCTGGAGAAGAGTTTGCATGGTGGTCCAACTCTTCTTCCGGCTTTCAGAGAGTGCAGATGCATTTCTATCTTGTTCCCGTCCCAGTTTTCCCTGCTTGCTGTGTCTTGTCTGTGTATTTACTTCATGCCCTGTCAGAGTCTCTCCCTAAACCCAAAAGCAACATGGCATTGACTAGCTGTACCTCAATGCAATTGACACGCCGTTTCAGACAGGAAGACGGGTCGAGGGGAACCCGAGCGTCCTCAGGGGACAGCAGCTGCTGGACATGTGAGGCTCCATGAACGCATGGGGACTTGCGTGTTTTTGAAACGCTGTCCACTGAGGATGTAGAAGACATTTATCTATTTGGAACCATGATAACAGGATTTCTGCTGATTGGCTTGGGTGTTTTCCTAGTGTACCAATTAAGAAGACGGAGAGAGCTGTTAAAAACCCAGCAAAGCTTTGTCTCCAAATTGAGCAGTTGGGAAGGGCACTGGCAGCACAATATGGCACGATTTCTGAGTTCAATCCAAGAGTGGGTTACAACACGGAAGTGCTGGGGTCTCTTCATAGGTGGTCTTTGAGGTCTGGTACCAAAAATATAAAATTGGAGTAACTGAGGAGATTCAATTCTTTTCTGCCTCTGAAAGTGTAACTGTTTCATCTTTTGTTTTTGTTTTTTGGCTCCCTTCACCAGCCTTGAGAGGCCTGAGCGCTAGAACCCCCCTTGGAGAACACAAAGCTCCACTTTCACCCATAACCTGTTCATCACTACACACTCTGATATGGAGGTTTAGTGGACTTTATGGACCTGCCTCACCATGGCAATGGCCATGAGACTTACATCTGGACATATGAGGGGCGAGAGTGTTTACTTCCTTATCGGGACTGATACCACATATGCATCCACGTTGTCATTATCTCAGTCACAACACAAACCAAGACTCTCTGGAACTTTGCTTTGTTAATGTATGTGTAACTTTTCTGCTAATCACGCTGAGAGGTTTTTTTCTCGCTAACCTTAGCTATGCTCCTTTTGGAGCCTATCTCTGGTCACTGTGTTTTTTACTCGACTAAACTACCCTAAACTTTCCACTTTAAACTAAAGAAATAAAGGTTGTGACATTGCAGAAGCTTACTGCAACGATGCCACTGCAAATGCGTGCTCTAATCAAAGCTAAACGCGGCCCAATAAAATATTAAAAGAGTGTGTGACTTTTTTTGGCCAAGCAGTGTATAAAAGACATAAAAGCTGTTTATTGTATTAAAAAAACAACACAATGATTTGCAGATGCAACGGGCAGTTTAGTACTCACTTGATTGGAGCTGCAGCGGCTACAGAAGCAGCAGATGAACCACTAGTAGTACCAAACTTTTCCTGCCGGCGGCGGACATCACGTGGTGGCTTTGCGACAGAATTCACATACGCCATCTTAACCTGTCGTCCTATCAGAACAAAAAGAAGACAAACATTACACCAATAGTCATGAAAAAGAAATAATTCAGATATTTCTACTTTATTTTGATGAATATAAAATCAGTCACCAGTGCAGAAGAGTTAAAACTACAAAATGTCAGTCACTGAAACAGTTTTCTACCTTTAGGCTTGTTGGCGTGAGCAGATGTGATGTTCTGAGTTAGCATCTTCAGGCGCTCCTCACGTTCATCATGCAGCCTCAGATACATCTCCCTCCATGATTCATACTCTTGAGGAGATTCACGTTTAAAATCCCGCTGACAGTGACGCATCCACAGCTCATCAGATTCCTCCGTAAACCACTAAAAGAAGAGGAAGAAACATTCTAGGAGTTGCGTTTTAGTCTTTTTCTAATGTTTTCTTCTTTCCTCTCAAGCTTTGATCGCCTATCATGGACAACAGATTTAAAGACCTTATTTTAACAATTTATTGATTTTATGGATGAAGTTAGGGTTGAGAGTCTAAGAAGTGCATTATGTCAGTGAGTGTTTCAAAGGGTATAACTGAGTGTGTCACCTGATTGCTCTGTTCGATGCGGTACAGCTGCTCTGGAGTGCAACGCTCCAAAACTGGTTCGAGGATCTCAAAGGGCACTCCTCCCACTTCTGCGATGGCTGAAAGCAAAGTCACAGCAGAATCAGAACAGTTGTGAGCAACAATATGTGGTTGCTTCAGTAGCTTTGCTGCTTTACATATGGACTGACATGTACAGTATTTCACAAAAGTGAGTACACCCCCCACATTTCTGAAGATATTTAATTATATCTTTTCATGGGACAACACTGAAGAAATGACACTTTGACACAATGAAAAGTAGTCAGTGTTCTGCTTATATAACAGTGTAAATTCATTGTTCCCTCAAAATAACTCAAAATACAGCCATTAATGTCTAAATCACTGGCAA
>JAQQAE010021263.1:0-10503 GCA_029823295.1 Pseudamia nigra | reverse complement strand
TAATTTTTCATGCATATGATGGGATTCAGTGGAATCATCTGCTGGAGACTGGTTGGAAAGAAAAAGTGCAGATTCTCAACACTAAAGTTACATTTGGTTTAACAAGTTCTCATGTTTTATTAGCTGTTTTACACTGTAAATGTTCTATATGCCCTCCATCTGCTGCACAAACAACATCAAGATGATAGTTGAATTTGTCCCAAACTCCCCTCAGAGTGTCTTTGTCCACTCCAGGCACCGCTGTCATGAGTCTATTTTTGAGCTCATCCAGATTAGTCGCTAATGGTGGCACAAAAAAAAAAACAGTCTTTTTTATGTATTCCCACAAGAAAAAGTCACAGGATGTCATGTCTGGACATCTTGGAGGCCAAGAGTGTAGCCAAGCGACTGGGTCTCGTGCGACTAATTGGGGGCGGCACATAGTGGTAGTTTGTAAAAATTCTATGCCTTCCCCTTTCACGTGGTAAGTGTTTCATTCACGGGCAGGCACTAACTTTCAAGTGTCGATCAACCTTTATTGGTGCAGAACAGCTTTAAGTTGTTCACCCATGTCTTGTTCCCTCAAAATGCCCTTTCTTATAATTCTGAAATATACAATATTTTTCAGTTTTGATTAACCTTTAGTCTTTTTCAACCTCTGACAGTTCAGCACTAACTTGTTGAGAGGTTCAAGCTATTTACTGAACTTGAACTACTTGAATTTCAACAAAAAAAACTGGAAAAATTGAGGTGTTCTAAAACTTTTGACCTGTAGTGTGAAATAGATGTAAATATAACATGAAGGGCATTTAAAGCATCAGAAATGTGAAACTGTAACCCTGAAGGACTGCTTTTGACAAAAGCAAAATGAGACATGGAAAATGAAACTAAATGTTTGTGGCATTTATGACATGAAGAATTCAACTTAAAACTATTTAATGCCTTCTTATATTTGTACAGTTGCATTCAAGGCATTCAAATCTATTTTATGGCCCATATTCACCCTGATTTATTTGAAAGTGCAACATTTTTTGACATTATATTTTCAATTCATGTCAGCTTGTGAGCCTTGATCAGGTTTCTATACACAGTTACTGTCTCTCAACTCTAAATGTTGAAGAGTTTCTTCTCAGCAGTGCAGAGGAATTATTTTAGAATCCTTCCACAATCCCTTTTTATCCCTAACCCTATTTATTTGCAGCACACGAGTAATCACTCTGCAGACCTCTCAATCTTGAGAGGTCATTTCAGCCATAAAGTGGCTGATTTAAAATAATATAAAATGCCTCAGGAGATAGCCCCTAAAACTTGTTCTTAACACCTTTACAGCCCATCGCCCCCATCGCGGTGCTGATTGAGGCACAATGTGCTGATTTAATCATCCAGATTGAGCGGCTGTCGGCTGCTTGTTTGACTTTGTCTCTTCTTCACCCTGTCAACACTTTATTTTCTGCTCAGACTGAGAGGGAGCTACCTTGCCTTCTGCCACATCTGTGTCCAGGGCATCAATAGGTCTTGTATTTGAATTAGCTACGATTTAATCACCAGTGATGTTTGCTCTAAAGTTCAACTGCACCTAATATATGTCCTTTGCGATTTTTTTTTAGTTCAGTTTACTAAATTTTGTTCATTTTGTTGGCTGTGTTGTTGAGATTTTGATTATTTTGTAGGATGTTTTGTATATTTATGGTCAATTTGTGGGTTCCTTTGATTGTCTTTTTGTTCGTTTTGGATTATTTTCTTGAATTTTGATTATTTTGTTTATTATTTTGTTCACTTTTGTTGTTTTTGGATTTTTTCATTTGGTTGTGTTTATTTTCTTCATTAATTTTGTAAATTTGTATTTGTTTTGAAGAATTTATTTATTATTTTTTGTTTTTTCTGGGTGGTTTTGTTCATTCCTTTTACATTTCTGTTAATTGTTTTTCAATTTTTGTGCATTTTGTTTGTTAATGCATATGTTTGTTGTTTGGTTTAATATTTTTAAATCAAAATTAGCAACGTTTGTTCAATCCGATCCGATTTGATATCGTTACATCAAAAGTGTAATATATATTCTAAAGTACTTTGTGATTTCTTTCCCAGCAATACGTGGATATTATAGAATACCTATCCAAAACTTAATCTTACATTTAGTAAAGCATAATCTTTACGAACAACTCCTTCCACCCGGTTGAAGTTAGAATTTTACCGATAATCACGGCTCCTGCCTTCTAATCAATGAATAAAGCCACACATCCTATACACCTCCGTAATTGTCAGAATCTCAGCTAAAAATGGAGCTAAACCAATTCGAGATCAACAAACCACAGCCCACACAACAAGCCATTATGTTCAAAGAGTCAAAAGATAACTCCGCCAAAACCAAACATATATAAACCAAACATAAATCTAAATTGTAACATACTCAATCAAGGCTCACAGCGAGCTGAATCTGCAGTATATAACTTATATGTATAATTTTCAACACTGCACAGCAAACAGCCAAACAATACAGAAAAATCACAGCAACAAAATCCGGTGATGATAACAAAGTTCATCTTTCCTTTGTTGTTTCTCATCAAAAGTTGCTCCGATGTGAATAAAACTCAATATTTTAGTAAATCCATTCAATATTTTCCCAACAACTGTAAAAATCACTCAACATTCTCTTCCATTTGGGCCATAATACCATGATGAATGCGGGCGGTCCTCATGTGTAACGTATTTCCCGGCTCTAACAGATCCCGCCTTCAAAATTTCATGTACCATCACTTTCTATAGGTTCTGACCTTTCCTGCAATATATCAAGCATTCTGATTGGTCAAACCTCAGTTTTGTGCATTTTGCTTAGCACCGATGCTTAGCATCATTACGCACGATGCACATGACACTGTTGCTTCCGTGTTTGTTGTGATCACTTTTGGTCCATTACTGATAAAAAAACAATGGCTTATCCAAGAAAAAAAACTGCAAGCTTACTCCCGACAAGGCTTTAGAGATACTTTTTGAGAATACTGGTGCTAATATAGAGCTAAGTGAGTCACATTCTGATCGTCAGAACTGTTGATGACAGAGCATGAACAAACAAAGCCACAAACAAATGGACAAACACATATGCACCTGAAAAGAGGTATTTACTTGTTGATTTTATCATAAGCTCTTTTGTTATGACTGTTACAACTCATTATAATACTTACTGACCTATTGATTTATTCACTTGTGTCAAATTGTGCCAAACTGTGCCGAATTTGGCACAGTGCATTTCCGCCTGCACTTTTTTTTTTTTTTTTTTACAAAAATGCGTATCTTTGTCCTGCTTTACTTGATTATCACCAAACCTGCTGCAGTTGTTGTCCATACATTGATTCAATCATTTCTGGCTTTGCAGCCTTGCCTACTGAGAAATGACTTTATATTTGATGTAAATGTGTGGATTTTTTTTTAGACAGAATTCAGATTTATGTATTTAAAACCTCATTTAGTGTCACTGAGTATCATTTTTTTTCAGATTTTCACATCAACAGTAATCTGACACTAAGATTAGCCATGCAGGTCTTGTAGAAGCTGGGAAAAAAACTTTATTCATTATGTCATTTTCTGAGAAATGGACTCCAGACTTAACAGGTTTGGTGTCTGATACCCATAAACACCCTGTTTACAGCCCATTGCCTCCCTCCTGTGCTGATTGAGGTACAAGGTGCTGATTTAATCATCCAGATTGAGTGGTTGTCGGTTGCTTGTTTGACTTTGTCTCTTCTTCTCCCTGTCAACAGTTTATTTTCTGCCCAGGTCGAGTGGCAGCTACCTTGCCTTCTGCCACATGCTTGTCACTAAGCAGAGACTTACTGTGTCAATATCTCTTAGTCCTAAGTAGATATACATCTAAAGGGCAGCACTGTGAGCCTGCAGGGGGTCTAATCAATTTGATTTGACCTTAATTTATACAGAGTAAATAATGAACTGGCCTCCCTGTATTAGACATTAACAGAAAAATCACTGGGCTGCCGGTTCAGGTCAGGCAGAACAGAGATTTTCTCTAGCTTTTACCAGCTTTGCGAGTGACTTCAAACAGAGGTTCCAAAGTGGGCTCCAGGGAGGTCTACCGGTCCCTGAAGGAGTCACAGCGGGCAATTATTTAATTTCACAAAAGACTTTGTGTGTGTCGTGCCAGCTCGAAAAGTCCAGCACAGTGTAAGCACCTCCTTTCCAGGTTTCTGGTCATTTTCATTTACTACTAAAAAAGCTGCTAAGTTGTTTAGGCATCACATAAACTTGTGCATTACAAAAAAATGCAGAAACCAAATTATTGCATTATTGATTACACTGGAACCTCTATGTACAGGCATCCTTTATGTTAATTTGGAAATATTAAAGGTGCTGTGTATAGGAGTTAGAAGTCTAGATTTGAAGAAAAACAAAATATGTGTAATTACAATTCCAAAACCATCCTGATACTTTATTTTGTTGTACATTTATCACACTGAAATGTTTCAGTTTGTCAGACACATTTTAGTATTAAACAAAAATAACCCAGGTAAATACCTACAGCAGCTTTGAAATGATGATTTCATCATCATCAAAAAAGGTATCCAGACATACAGTAACTGGCACTATGTGGAAAAGTATTTTCTCCATAAACCAAACAAGTGGTTCTGTCACTGTTGCAAGAAGAAAAAAAATGCAATCATGCATTTGCAATGAGTTTTTGCACATTTGTCTTATTTCAGCCACATATTTTTTTTCTTTTTAGCAAGAATGGCCAAGGTGGACTTTCTGATGTTTTCAGAGAATTGTTCTAATAACCCATGAGCTTTAGCTTGAGGTCATGAACTGGTGTCCAGACATTCTCTTCCAGAGCAGAATTTGTGGTTCCACCAATTACAGCAAGTCGTCTAGGTCTTGAAGCAGCAAAGCAGCCCCAGACCATAACATCCCACCACTGTGTTTGACTGTTGTTATGATGGTCTTTTTTAAAATTAAATATTGTGTTAGTCACATCAGTCCACAGTATATTTTCCAAAATCTTGGGTCTCACCAAGATGTTTTTAGTCAAATGTGAGAGGAGCCTTTGTGCCCTTTTGGTCTGCAGTAGTTTTCACCGTGGAACTCTACCATGGATCCATTTTCCATCATAGATCACCCACTCCTGACCTGACATCATTTTGGTCTCAGAGGCCACAAGACAACATATTCTCTTAGAGCTAACAGTGCCCTGGGAGGTCATAGAGCAGGCTGGAGGGAGGAGGAGGCTCAGAGATCAAGAAACCAGTGGCAGACCAGGTCTCAGATTTGCCAGTCATTCTCTGAGCAAAGCATATGCAGCCCAGGGAAAATATGAAGCCAGTAGAAGAACAGCCATTAATAAGAACATGAAGGCATCAGAAAAAGCAGCCAGATGGCTCCAGCTGGAAACAGGAGGCAGCGGGGGCAGCAGATTGCCACATGGACACAGGCCGAGGTCGGATCACCCTTGATCATGTTGACCATTTGAGAGTCCGTTGTCAGACCCTAAACACCCAATAATTTCAGGAAACAACATTGATGATGGGAAGTGCATGTGTCAGAAAATACTTTGCCAAACACTGAAAAGGGATTTTAAATAGTTGCTAAACTTGACTGTGACATTTATAATCCACTTTGTGAAGTATTATTTTAGTGGATTTAATTACAACAACCTATTCGCAGAGGCAAAACTCTCACAGAAGAGCAATGCCAAACTCTTAACTGTGTAGCTCTGTTGTGCTCTGAAAGTATGCCTCTATGTTAAGAGAGCTTTGTTTGGGCTCAGTAAGAGCTGGGCTGCTGATGCCGGTTTCTGCTGCATAGTGAAATGAAAAAGTAGATACAGAAAATAAAGTCAGACAGTAGAGGGGAAAAGGTGGAAACCATCTCAAAACAAAAGGAGCATATGGGGTGGCAGTACCTCAAATTTGGTGGTTGGCTGGGTTTGACTTATATGGCCTTGGTCCATGGTTATAATTTAGCATTTTGACTGGATGAGAATGGCCAGCACACTGTGGAATTGGATTTCTCTGTTTTATCAGCACAAAGCCTGAAAATATGTACCTGGAAGTCGACTTGTTTGTGACACTGAAAGTATATACACTCAAAAGTGAGGAATTTTACACAGTGGGCAGAGTGTATTATTCATATATTGAACTGTGGTTTCTGCTGATAAGCTAACAGATTGTGGTCTTGGCCGGCTTGCTTTTTCAGGCAGCTGTTTAAGATTCATGACAGGATCACAGCATTCAGTGATATATTCTTTGAAGGGAACATCCCACAACTGCTGCAACAACAAAATAGACTCACAAAGACTGTGTTCACTTCAGTCTCTGAAAAAATAGTACAAATTGGTGTTGGTAGGCATACAAAGGTGTCAACATGTATACATTTGCTAACTCTGCAGAGTAGTGTATTTTGTATCTGTAGTATAATCAGACAAATCTCCTGATTTTTCACTGCCCTCCCGGTTTAGGAGACAAGAGCATATACTGTCCCACTCAGGCCATACTTTTCTGTCTAAAGGAGGTAAAAACAAACAGGAGTATAGATCTTAGTTAGTTGTGACAAATTTACATGTATAGCTCCTCCATGCATACAGAATTTTTAATCTTAATAATTGTGCACCAGCATTATTCTGGACCACAGGTATCAAACTCATGTATGGAGGGCCGAGATGCTGCAGGTTTTCTTTCCAACCAGTCACTAAACAGGTGATTTCACTGATCGGCGCTCCTTCAAATTGAGGGGAGGAGCTAATCAGTGAAATCACCTGCAGGATCTTGGCCTCCATGGCACGAATTTGACACCCCTGTATCTGGACACACTGTTTTTTTTAACCAGTTTATAAATACTTCAGCACCCAGCCTTCAGAATAAGCATTAGATTTGTTGTCTTTGAGATTTTTTTTTCAATTAAATGTGGGGTTTTAATATTTAATTAAAATCACCATATTCTTTTTCTGTTTACATTCTACACAGTGGCTCATTTTTGTAGAAATGAGATCATATGCAGTTAAAAATGCAGCCTGTTGTCCCATGATTCCCTAAATCTATCGCTGTACTTTGGGAGTTTTGAGTACTGTTTTGAGAACTCGTCATCTTACAATAAAGTTGGGAATGGCTAACATTTATTGGGGATTTAAGGAAAGTCATCCAACCAAAATCTTCTCTTTATTCAGAGCTCACTTGGGCATGTGCCAAAGTACATGTAGTATGACCATGCTATGCTGAAGAGAATTGGGACTCTTGGGAAATAGAGTGCATAGAGCTTGAAGGAGAAAATCAAGGAAGTTTATAATTGCACAATTTATCATAGTCCTAATGCATGTCATGCATTGTCTAACTCTCTAATTCTGGATAAATACTATTAAAACATTTTTAGATAAGTTCTAAAAACTTTGTTCAGTGCGTGTCTGGTGTGAGCAAGGCCCCGACACCCTCTGTTGGCCAGCAGCCACAGGCCAGCTGTATAGAAGGCTGGCCGGATGGCAGCACCAGATAAGCCCTCTGTTGGTGCTCCCTAAACCACAGGCCTTGTCCACAGTTACAGGACTGAACTCAAGTTTTAAATTTACTTGGGCGAGATATTGGAAAGTGTCGGGCTGCACGAGACATCTGTAATGTAGAGGAAACAGGCCAAACATCAAGATCCCTGACAGAGTTTTGCTGACAGGGGAGCACGCCAAACAGTTCACAGCCCAGTGACAACAATGGCGCTCATTTGCGCTTTCAATCCTTCTCCTCTTGCTTTGTCTTTCTGTGGAACATTTCCTTGACCCGTCTCATCAGGGAGGTGCCACTGGAATGTCAGAGTGATAAATAGGTCTGGTTACATGCCAGAAGAAGCCGTCTGCCTCTGTCACTTGTAAGCAGACTACATGAGATCTGACACGGTACTGAAAGAGGCCTATGCTGCTTATACAGCAGCACAAAGAGAGACTCCTTTATGAAGATATATTGGTTTTCAAATGGAATATGTGGCACAAATATGAGCCTTTTATTAAAAAAAGAAATATGACTCAGACAGTGTAATACAGTGTGGGTTTGGTTGCACATTTTTTTGCAACAGTGATGTCGATGAGCCTTTAGTATGAGGAGACGTACATAAATTCATTACATCAGTGAGTAGTTGCACATACTTACAGAGTATATTTTTGTTATTCAGAGGGGTATACTTAGATGTAGTCTGTAACATGTAATGATATAAATATCATCAGTGTTTTCCATGTTTATACATGGAGTAGAAACCAAAATTTCCTCAACTCTGAATAAAATAGAAACTGTCAGGCTTATCATCAAACCATTTGATAATCTGAGCATTTGATCAGTTCTTCCCTGATTGCACATGATTGAGAGTAAAACTAGATGGTCCTGTGCAGATTGTAAAGAGAAATAAAACAATGATGAGGTAAAAAGTACATTATCTGCTCATCAACTGCTGCGTCAATTCTTAAGAGCCTTTCAGTTTGCTAAAAGTTATGTTTCTGGATAATGTTCAGTGTTAACATATGTAGTGATCACTCAATTTATCTGCACAGAGGCGTGTTTGTTTTTTTGGCTGTGCTGAAAAGAATATTGAAATTCATTTCACTCAGTACACAAAGATACAGTTGTGCTCATAAGTTTATATCCCTGTCAGAATTTGTGAAATATTGTCCATTTTTCAGAGAATATGATCATGCAAAAAAGTTCTTTCTTTCAGTGTTAGTGGTCAGTGAAGCCATTTATTATCACATTATTGTGTTTGTTCTGTTTTTAATCATAATGACAAGTGAAATCATCCAAATGGCCTTGATCAAATGTTTACATCCCCTTGAACTGTTGGCCTGATAATATACACACAAGTTGGCACATGCAGATTTAAATGCCAATAAAATCCTGAATGTGAATTTTAATTTATCTTTGCCTTATGGATCTGTTTTAAAAGAAAGCCTTCAATTACCAAGCTCCTCCCCTGTGGAACCAACCAGCATACGACACTAAAAATGCATAAAATGTCATTGTTTACATTGCATCAAAAGTATTTGAACCACATATGACAATTGCTCAAGTGTCAACTCACAAACCAGGCATTTATTGATTTTGAATCGAGTAGAAAACTGGGTCAGTAGGGAAAAAGCTGGATGTAACTTCACAAGCAGACACTGTTTCTATCAGCTGCGAGCCATTTATTGGTTTATTGGTTTCTAAATATCAACTGGAAGTGGCGGGATTACCAGTCATGCCTGATCGTTGTGTGGCTGACTATTGTTCGAACATTTATGAGGATGGTTTTGCTTAGATTTCCTACAGACTCTGATCTTTTGAAGAAATGGACCGTTCACTACTGTGCAGCGCTCACTTCATGGACAAAAACACGGAAGCACACGCTGTTACGCACGAGGGCTGATCATATTCATCATCATGTTATGGCTCAAAAAGAAGAGAATGTTGAGTAATTTTATAGTTGTTGGAAATATATCACATGGATTTAAACATAATATGGAGTTTTATTCACATCGGAGCAACTTTTGATGAGAAACAACAAAGATGAACTTTGTTATCATGGGTTTTGTTGCAGTAATTTTTCTGTATTGTTTGTCTGTTTGCTGTGTGGTGTTGAAAGTTATATACATAAGTCATATACCACTGGATTCAGCTTGATGTGAGCTTCCATTGAGTGTGTCACAATCTAGATTTATGTTTGGTTTATGAAGCACAGAATAAGACAAAGCAAAAATTTAGCTGAGTTGTTAATTTTTGACTCTTTGAACATAATGACTTGTGTGGGCTGCGGTTTGATGATCTGAAATTAGTTTAGCTCCATTTTTACCTCAGATTCGGACGATTACAGAGATGTATAAGATGTGTGGTTTTATTCATTGGTTAGAAGGCAAAAGCTGTGAGAATCAGTATAATTAGACCATACCCCCGAATACGGGGGCAACCAGGGGGCAGGGGATAAAAACATCGTTGGCACACCACTGGATACATATTCGCCATTAATCAATGCAAATTACTATACAGTGCCATGGATCTAAAACTATTTTCTAGTCTGTGTTGCCCAGGTGTCCGTGCCCTTGAGAGTCTTGACCATCATTCTGGTCAGTGCACATATGGTTGGAGCTGTCAGATGTCACGATGGTCACTTGGCTGTGTTTCATCCAAATACAGCTCGAGTCTGTACGGCCTCATACCCAGAAGATGCTGCTGACAGATGCCGTGTTCTGTTTGTGATGTCATCAATATGGCACTGGCTTTTGAGGTGGATTCTCAGTGAAATCCACAAACATCTTTTTGCCTCAGCTGTGCCAGTTCTGTTTCAGGGGATGTTTATTATATCCAAAATTGTTTTGTTTATAAGTTTGTGTTTGCATTTTGTGGCCTTTCTTTGTTGTTTAAAAATAGTGTCATATGCACTTTAAAATGTTCCTTTTTGACAAAGAATGTAGTCAATGCCCTCTTTCCCTCTCCATCTTCTCTCCCCATTTCCCACCCTCTCTCTCTCTCTCTAATCGCCTCTCATCTCTCTCTGTCCCTCTCTACCCCCACCCCCTTT
>JAQQAE010021262.1:0-10503 GCA_029823295.1 Pseudamia nigra | reverse complement strand
TTAGATGTGGTCTTAAACTTTTGATCAGCTGATAAACAGCCTATTTCAGTTTAATGGTTGTTTGCAATAAATTGCTTGCTCAATTTTTTTCTTTTCTCAATCCCATTTCTTCTTTTTGCATTTTGAAGCACTGCTTAGAACCTTCTTAAGATCCAACAGTGCAAAATGTACATTTTTGCAATTTTTCAATTGGTCTTAAAATTTTTATCAAGAGTGTATATTTCATCATCGTCATAGTATATGGTAGAGACTATGATGATGTTTTCCTGTTTTTTTTTTTTTTTTACACCAATTTTTACAAGTAATCATGAAGAATCCTTTTTAAAAAATCCTGGATCTTGATGGATCACACCCAAAATCTAATATAGTAAATTGTCCCTTGTGCCATTTCTGACCTATCCTGAAAATGTCATCAGCTATAAACAACCCTGTGTTCACAGAAACACAAGTTACATGATCACTACATTATCAAAATGCCATCTCCCTTGTGATTGATCATGAACCCTTTAAATCTGTTTTGGAAGCCCTTAGAGCATCCATTTCCGACACACAGATGAAAGTAAGTATAGACAGAATACTTATGTTAACCAAGTTTCAACACAGGCCTGGTGACATTCCTAAATGTATAAGCAAAATGGAAAGTTCTGGCAAAACTTCACCTTCTGTACTTCCAAGGTGCATGAAGAAAAGACGAATCATTAGTACACCTCAAAGTCTAGCTGCACTTGCAGCTTAGAACGGCTTTATTAAATGTAGACTGTAGGCCTTCATCAGGGTCATGATAAAATAACCCCTTAACTGCCTTCTTTATGGCTTTTTTGGGAACACTCTCCACGCCTGTCTGCTCACCTCAAAGGCCCCACTCTCCTCTTCAAGTAACCCACTGGCAAGTTGATGTGTGTATGTATGCCAATGGTTGTTTTTTGTTTTTGTTTTTTTGATTTCTTTAAACATTGTGTATGGTTCGTAGTTTATTTAAATACAGATTGCGCTGTACTTTACCATGACATTGTGTTAAGTGTTCAAATTCCAGGGTACAAGCAGGTTATGATAGCACCTAAAAGTTGGTAGATTTCCGCATAGGACATATTTCATGTCCTGTTCATGCTGTTTTTATTTGGGTAAATCATTCTTCCTAAACCCTTAAAAAGTATATGGGTCACTCCGTACCATTTTAACAAGTGCCCATACACTTCACCATCAAAAAATTCTGAAAATGTCACCAGTTGTGCCTTATTTATCCTATAGGTTAACTATAAAATTTTAGTGCATTCGGATAAGGACTTTTTGAGATACGGCCTATTGAGTGAGGGGGGTATGTGTTGATTTTGGTAGGTCTGAATTTTTTGTCTAATTTCAAAAGTCAATATCTCAAGAACTACATGGTCTAGGGAACTGAAATTTTGCATCCTGATTAACCTTTACCTGCTGTCTGAGCATACACCAAACGATTTGTTACATATCAAAACTGATGTATCCCAGCCCTTCAACTATGGCAAAAATAACATTCAGGCAAATGCTTGACCATGTTTAGAACTTCTGAAACCATATTTCTATCTGCACCAGCCTTTTTTTACCTTTTTATAGTGTTGAGATGCTTAGGTGGGCTGCACAAAACAATAAATATTAGATGGATCTACGCAGTGGTTTTTGCAACATTCTCTTCAAATCCCAAAAAATAGTTTCAGGTCAGATTTTTATTCAACCATAACTCCAAGTGGGAATGTATGAAAAAAACATTTTATTTGAAAGTACAAAGACTCTTCTTTCATGGGATGTAAAAAAATCTTTTATGTGACTTATTCATTTTTGTTTTCCATTACAAATATGTGACTAATTTGCCAGCAAATTAGTCCCATATACGGAATTTAAAATAAAATACCCCTCTCACTTAATTGGCTGAAAGTAATCTGAATGCACTAAAATTATAGATTTTAGCTATTGGATAAATAAGGCATAACTGGTAGAATTTTCAGAATATTTTGGGCATTTGTTGAAATGGCATGGAATGACCCAAATGCCAAAACAAAACTGGACCTGAAGCACCAAAATAATCCTGCATGTTGAACAGTGATGCCTTCCCTGCAAGCCATACCTCATAATGCCCTCAGAGACCCTGACCCAGCATCACTGTGATGAGATGGAAATGAGAATACTGCAGTTCAGACAGTGTCCAAAGTTTATTTACGTTTGAATGTGTGGTACATGGTAACACTGGAGAAGAGTTTCATGCTTGCTCTTACTCCCACATAATGTTAGCTGATATAGTAAGTTTGGTCTAGTAGTTTTTATTATCAGCTTTTCTTTTGGACACATTTACACATGCACATATGCACATGTTCACACAGCCTTGAGCTCTACAGACACACACCGTAAAATTAATAACACAAGTCCCTAGTCTAGACAGTGCAGATAGTGTGTGCTCCTCTATGTGTGCTTTGGTACCGTGAGAGAAGAGGGCTTGATTTATCAACCACCAGGCCAAGAGTCCACAGAGAACAAGTTGACTGATCAAGCTTTTCCGTCTGACAAGGCCTTAAGACAAGCTCAAGAAAGAGAAAGAGGAATAAGTAGAGACAGGGGCAGGCAGGACAGATTGGGCAGCTATAAGGTTTGAGAGCTTGATGATTTAGAGGTCTAATATCAGCCGTTACTGCTACTCCTATTCTTGAGTTTCCTAATTTCCCCCTAATGGAATCCTCACCCATCACTGAGCATACTGATCGCCTGTTAAACAGAGCTTCTCCCGACCAATCATTACCAGGCTCATAGCTGTCAACTGCCTATCAGATGTACTGTGTAAAAAATGGGAATTTTCGAGCCTGACAAATCAAATGGGTGTTTGAGAGGAGTTCAGCAGTTGAAAAATGTCCTCTGAGGCACTACGGATTAAAAATTGGGCGAAAAGCAGACGTTTACTTGGTTTAAGCTTTTTCTAAGCTCTTATCTGGAAACATGAAAAAATAAATTGCTGTCATATTTTTGCCGCAGACAGTATTAGACAAGTATTATTTACTCCTGATGGATCTACTGTTGTGTGACACACTGCAAACTGAGAGCAGGTCATATTATCTTGAGTATTTGTTGCCATGTCTCTAGTGAGGTGTTGATTAAGTCCTGATGAATTGTGCTGCGTGACACGTGAAAGTGGCATTTATGAAAAACGATCATCACCACACAAAACTCATTAAGCATTATTAGAGTATATTTGTCTATCTGTATTGCGCTGATAAAAGCATCAACTAAATGGCCCTCATCTACTGATTCCACACAAATATGTAAACACTGACATGTAATATATGTCTAAGTCATCTTCATTATTCATTCATTAAATCCAAGCTATTTAATCAGCTCCCAGGACAAGGCTGTGCAATGAAAGATGAGCTAACACAAGGTGCTTGTTTACAGAAAAACTCCACCTCCGTCCTCACCGTGTCAGTTCATCCCAGCAAGCTCTTAACATGATTATGAATCCATACTTAATGAGCACATAAAACACAGCAGGGATCATCAACATGTAGCGAGGGCTCCTATTGTTGGTTGCAAAGGAACACTGAACCACTTGTTTCAGAGTGGGTTGGGAGTTTTGTGTCATAGCCACCCTACTTTCTGTCATTTTTTTCTTTCCCCCTTTTCAGTTTAGAGGCAGCAGGCCAGGGGTTCCTGTGGTGTAATGCAATGTTAAATGAATCTGCCATGCTGTAAACCTGTTATGAAGTTTTAAAAGGCCCATATGGGACGAGTGGGGCAAAAGAGAAAGAGGGAGGCAAAGCACTGAAGGAGAAGGAGCTGCTAGTGAGAGTGAAAGAGGCTCTTTCTCCTTTTCTCCTTGACAATTTCAAATTCATATCATCCAGTTTAGCTTGAGAGTGGCCTGTGTTCCATTGTTGTCAACTTCACTTGCCAAGGCTCAGTGGCATTCATGTTTCCGTTTGAGAATTAAATGGGTTTTAGAGGGGGGAAAAGCACTGACTGGGAAAGTGAGGAGTTTAAGAGTGAAAAATGGGAAAGAAGGGGGAATGATGGCCAAGGATTACAAAGCAAAGAACCCTAAAGTATTATTTTAGTCTTGCTTGATCAAATTCAAGAGATTCAAACCTGTATTGTCATACAGTATATACTGTAAGTGCAGTAAGGAAACATGTTTCCCTGTATAATGAAGTTCTTCCTTTACGGTCCACAATGAAAGCCAAATATAAAGTCAACAAAGTGTATAGGCTATGTGTGCAAATCATTATTTATTGCATTATTATTTAAATTATTGTGCAATTGTTGTGGAAATGTTCTGGGAGTGATTTGGAAAATCGTGTGAAGATTTTTAAATGATTCTTCGTCATTGTGAGATAGGGCCAAATTCAGTATTTTTCCTTGTAACAACACAAATAACACCCAGAAAATTTAACCAAAAACCATAGGATAACACCATGATAGATTTTGTTCCAGATATGGGCAATATTCTGAATATAGTGATTCAGAATGCTTGTACTTATAGGATTTGAGTAAAATTAGCTACTGTACTGGCACTGACACCAATGTATCTTCAAAATTTTAGATCCAGACTAGATCCAGAAGAAAACCACCATCATGAAAATATGATTTTTTGTGAGTAACTATTGAACTAATAATGATAGGTATGTGATTTCAAATGCTAATGGTAGGTTTTCATAGTCAAAGAATTCAGTAATAAGGGTCAAATAAACGTAAGAATATTACTTTTGGCTGCAATAACATTATGGCGGAAATGATCATAGGTTCAATAATGGCAGGTTTTCACTATGAATAGAAACTGAGCTGCCTCGGTGGAGGTCAGGTTGCTGGGGGCTTTCTAGCTTTATATGCTTTTTTCAAGCATCTAGTTTCAGGTGATGATGAAAAGAGAATGTACTCTTCATAATGATTAAAAACAGAGGTTCTTCACAAAGGGTCAGTTGCACAACAATACTCACACCATCTGTTGCTGCTCAAGACTGTGCTTAAATCCATGAGTCGCGATGAATCAACCAGAGAAACTAATTAGTTACCTGTGTACAAAGTGAGTGTTGGCTTGGTAATCTACTTACTTACATTATAAGGAAAGCATTGGTCTTTGCTGCAACTTTATCTTCACTCATTAATTTAGTTGTTGTTTGCCAGCAACTAATCTCCCAGGCTTGTGTCCACAACAGTCCTTGAAAGATGCTGCAAATTAAAGACTTATCTTAATCCTCTCCTTCCCTAAACATTAGCCTTTCAAATCAGGACAATTTGAGCTGAATGTTTTTCGGTCTTTGTGGAGGCAGACTAAAAGGTTCTCAGGACCAAAACATGCATTAACGAGTTTTAAAATATGTGCGTAAGATGATATCAGCCAATCTTTTTGCTGGAATACAGGTTGATACATGTATAATAGTGAGGGACAATATTACATCCAGTGTTGCTAAGTGAAAAACACAATCCCTGTCTTTGTAGCAATTATGTGCAATGCAGAAACACCCATCAGTACCTGTGTGTCAGGTGTAACTCAGCCCTTTGACAAGCCATGAACACCTGTCTCTTTAATCCTACCAATTAACCTGGAGACTAGCTACTAGCTTGGGTTACATCCGACATGGCTTGACCACCCTTTATCCTGGCGCGTCAGCCTATGCAATCTTCTAATCAGAGTAACACAATCCCCAACTCCTGTCCCCCAGCATGAGCTGAAAAAAAGAAAAACACCAGCGTCGACTCAAAAGGAGACAGATCCCGCCTTACTGTCTGCCAGTACGAGTGTGGGCCTCTCATCCAAAGCTGCCACCCCTCCACAGTTCTCACCACAGAGGTTTCTTTTCCCTTTCTCTGTCTTGAAATGCAGTGCACACCCTGGTTTATCCCTCTTCCAAGACTGCATTCTAGTCACAGATGGACTAGAGAAATTATATGGGACAGGTATTAAGCTGTGATTTATTTATCTGAGATTGAAACCAGACCAGCGCCCACAGCCTGTCATGCGAGTTCACTGCCTACAGTTCGCCCTATAGTCTTACACGGCTGCATGCTTGTTCCAAACAGGGCCATGTCCCCAGTGACCACACTCATTCATATCGATTTCTAGAATATCATCTTTAAAACACACCCTGAGGTTCATATTGAGCACTGAACAAGTCCCCGGAGACAGTAGCAGAACAATAGGAGAGTGGAAAAGTACACAAGGTATTCCAAAGCCTGTGGCTACTTTCTAGATAAAATGTTAGTCGGTTCCTATTGTTATGCCCCAAGGCAGTAATGATTAGCCACAAAACCTTAGGTGTCCTTTGCTTGATTCCACAGATGCCATAGTAACATCAATGAGATAAGCTGGAAGACAGTGGAGCGCAGACAAGGAGGGAACCAGGAAAAAGGTCTTATGGGGATGGCTATTAGAGAATGTGGCAAAGGAGCAATGCTACAGTGGCCACTGCCAGTAAGGATTTATTGATCCATCATTCTATTCTGTTATTTCCTTCAATTTAGAAAGTAGATTGTGAGGTGAAGCACCAGAGGAAGTAAAACTCTTTATATTCTCTTGGCTTTGTTTCTCAATGCATTATACAAATTAACAGGTTGAAGGACAGAGGAAGGAACTATGGCAAAGAGCAGGTTCAACCTGTGGTAAAAGAGTAACCCTGTACCTTTTTTTTTAGCCACCAGCTACTGCACATAAAAGCACCACTCTGGGAGGAGCTTCTGGGGCCATGACGATATGGTCAATCAGTTTAAAAGCTTATAAAAGCCTCCCTGGATTAGGCTTTTCAACATATCAGGATGCTGGTAAAAGATTTTGCTTCCTTAGTAATGTTGGCTAGAAATGTGCAGCTCATAACAGTTAAATGATTCAAGGTTTTAAGGATATATGTAATGGCAAATACAGCTTGTCTCCCACCGCAGCAGCTAAAGCAGTTGTCCTCTGTTGAAATGCGTCTGCCCATAAATGCTAGGCATTCAGGAGGGAAAGTTTCCTGTTTTAAGTGCTTAATATGCTATTTTTAAAGCCATAACAAAAACTGATTTATACTATTTAAAATGTCTGCAAAGTACAACACTCCAAGGAGATAATGATATAGTATAAAGATAAGCAGTGTCCAGAGGATTACAACTCCCCTATGTATTATGAAGGTCTGGAGACAGCAGAGGCTCAGGAGGGTTTCAGGGTTTAGGAACAGATGTGAGATGAGATGGGTAGCCATAGGTTTGATTATTTAATATATACGTAAAGGATTAGGTGACCTGTATATATGTTTAAGCACTGTCTGCGCTCCTGGTCATTAACCTTCTTGAATGTGAAGTATACATGTAGGACCAGTGACTAAACACTGGGAAATTACCTTATCACATCTTAAGTCTTCATCCCTGAGGCAAACCAGGCTTCATGGCCACACAGCCTTTGTCTAGCAAAGGAGAGCAGCTGTTAGCATCAATGACTCACTTCAGGTGTCTTATCAGAACTGATTTGGTTTCAAATATTGTGTTTGTGAGTTTATGTGTTACTACGTCAACTGAAAAGATTACATCAAGTATTATATGATAATACCAAAATTGCCCAACTTTGTTTGAATTTAAAACAACACTGATCTTTGACCTTTTATTTTGCCAGGCAGCAAATGCAACAAAAGTCCTCATTTTGTGCCTGCTTGATGACACAGATAGTGGTGACGCCAGGAGTCTTAAATGACATCCAAGCAGCAGGGCTCAAATTTAATCAAATCAAAGCTACCGCACCCTTGGAAAGTAATTATATTTGAAAGCTAAATTAAGTATAAGGCTCTTTGTCAAATACCGGACTTTAATAGTTGTAGAATAAAGGTTACAAATGTTAAACCTTTTGAGTTTAAGTGAAGATTTACAACGGCATAGATAAAAAAAAAATATTTCTACCATGCATGCTTGATTTGTGCAGCTGTCTTTTTGTACTGCTTCATTGGGGAAACCTGTTTGTGTTTAGATTTTAGTTTGCTCCAGCTAAACATTTTGAGCAATGCCTCTCTTAATCTCTCCACTGAGCACACAATAAAACTAGACACAGCATCATTGCAAAATGAGTGCATTTCTGAATGTTATAGATAATATATGCTGTAAATAAACACAAACAAGTGTGAAATGCATGCCAAAACCTGGCATCACTATTTGACCCCCTGAATCCATTATCATCATACATATTTACATATGCACACTCTTGAAGAACACCTTACCCATTTTCCATTATGCAGCTATTCCATTATGCAATGTAATCTCAAACCAATAAAAATGTTCCAGTGTTTTGGTTGAAAACACTGCAACACCAGTCCAATCCATAAACAGGAGCAATAGAGGCACAAGGCCAAGACAGTACAAAAGGCAGCTCAGGCACAAATACAGTATTGTCTCTGCAGCAGCACACGAAGGACGAAAAGGGAGATGAGGGAGGGAGTTAATGTGGTCCAATTGTTAGTTTTATTGTGTACATTTGTTTGTTTGTTTGTGGTTTGTTTCAAATATGTGAAAACAAAAACAACAAACAAGCAAAATACAACAAATCGGTGAGCATTCCACCAAAGACAAACATCAGAACATATGTTTCAATTTCATGTTTGAAAAAAAGTGGAAGGAAGTCTAAACTTATTCATTCCCAACCCTGTTCCACATTTCAACATAATTCACATGGCTCCATAGCCCCTTTTAATAAATGTGAACTCTAGAATAAATATAACATATACCATATACTATATTGTATTTCAAGGTATTTATATTATGGATAAGCATTTAAGTGATTTCTGAGGTCAACTAATCAGGCCAATTAAAGTTGATTAGCCGTGATGTCATTATGACATCTCATTAATGTGTGCCCTCCACCGAAACCAAAATAATAAATTCAAAAAGTACATTTTAAAGTCAGGATTCTGAAAACTAATAGCACACTTGTCCTGAATAAGCTGAACATTTTGAAGTTTGAATGGTTTGAATTGGACAAAAAATGTAGGACTAGTTACACAATAAAAATGTACGGAAAAGGAAGATCAGGAATCCATCCATCCATTTTCTACCCCTTAATCCTCGTGAGGGTCGGGGGGGGGGGGGGTGGAGCCAATCCCAGTTGACATGGGCAAAGGCAGGGTACACCCAGGATGGGTCGCCCGTTCATCGCAGGGCTGACACATACAGAGAGACAAACATTCACACTCACATTCATGCCTATGGACAATTCAGGAATAAAAATATTAAAAGCTAAAGACAACAATAGCAGGATTGCTGACTCAGTAATCCCCCTAATAAAAACCTGACCACAAGGAGTAGCTCGACCACAAATAACATTTTATTTTATTTTAAAATTTAAAATGCATTGATAAACTCCTATGATACTTTACTGCTCATTGAAACAAAGGTTTGAAAAATATACCATATATATTTTTATAGTGCAAAAAGAAGAAATGTATGATATTGTTCAGGTGTTTAACTTCCACTCAAAATCAGTGATACCTGATAAGAGAGAAAACAGTGAGAGTTGTTTTCTTTTGACCAAACATGTATACGTATTACAGTGGTCCCTCACTATATCGCGGTTCACCTTTCGCGGCCTCGCTGTTTCGCGAATTTTTTTTAAGTGCAATTTTCATGTTTTTTTTTTTTTTTAAACAGCATATGAAAATTGTGTTCTGTGTCCTGATTGGCTAAAGGAGAACCCACTGTGTTCTGCGTCCTGATTGGCTAAGGGACTATAGGCATGGTGGCATGTCTGTTTATAGGAATCTTCTCACCCAGAAGAAAAAACAGCTCCAACAGCTACCCATAACTATGTTCTTCACACAGAAAATGACAAATGTACCACGGTCTGCATTGGAAAAAGACGCTACAGCAGAGCGGCGCCAGTATGAAGAGGTGCAGTCAGAGGAACTGTGACGTGTGAGTCACTATTAATAAGTTCTTATGTGTCCACCTTCGTAGGTTGATGGTTAAAGTTACATTTGTTATTTCTAAAAGCCATCTTTTTTTTTTTTTTTTACAGGAAAACGTTTATATTTTTTTATTTCTCAAACAAATGTTTGGGTCTGAAAACGGGTTTTGATCTTTAGTTTCCTTCTATAATACTGTACTTATTTTTTATTTAACATCTATGAAGGTTTGAATTTTGAGTGTTTAAATAAGAGAGAAATGTGAGAAAATGTTAATGCCTGCATGAGAATAGTGTATAAAGTGTGTGGTGAGGAGTTTTGCAGCCTTATAACAAATATAATAACTGTAAAAAAATAAAATAAAGTTGACTACTTCGTGGATTTCGTCTATCCGGTTACTTTTAGAACGTAACCCCCACGATGAACGAGGGACCACTGTATATAAAAAAATTCTCTTCTCACCCTCCGCGGGTGGTCTCATCCTTTTAAGCTCGGGTCCTCTACCAGAGGCCTGGGAGCTTGAGGATTCTGTGCAGTATCTTTGCTGTTCCTAGAACTGCACCTTTCTGGACTGAGATGTCAGATGTTTTTCCTGGGATCTGTTGTAGCCACTCCTCCAGTTTAGGGGTTACTGCCCCGA
>JAQQAE010021260.1:0-10503 GCA_029823295.1 Pseudamia nigra | reverse complement strand
TGTGGCTCTTGAACCCCCCCTCCAGTGGGTCTTGTGGCTTTGTTAACTGATGAAAGTAACACTTTATAATAAATCAAAATGAACAAAATAAGCATTAAATTAACTAAAGGAAAAAAATACACCTAATTACAAAAAGGAAATCATCACAAAACTTACAACAGTGACAAAATAAATATATTTACTGAATGAAAATAAAAAACTAACACAATATTCAATAAAATTAACAAAAACTGGAAAATGAACAAAAAAGCTAAATAATGAAGAAAATTAAGACAAAACTGAACAAATTAATGAAAAAAATTACAAAAATGATTACAATAATAAATTCACTGAATGAAAATGAATATAAACTAACAAAATCATCAATAAAAACCTAATGCAAACCTAAACCTAAGTCATAACCCTCAAAAAGTTGTCAAACACTAGACCACACTTCCCAACACATGTGGATTTTGTTCTTGCTTTCCATAAAGTTGTAGCCACAAGGACAAGGCCACACACACACACACACATACACACACACACACACACACACACACACACACACACACACATCACATGAGTTTTTTTTTTATCCAAGAAATGTACCAGTGTGAAGAAAAAAATAAACAAAATAATAAACAAAATTAGCAAAAAAAAGAGAGAAAATTAACAAATGTAAACAAATCAAAAGAAAAAAGTGGGGGGAAAAAATAACTGCATCGCAAACAAATCTGATCAATGTTTTATTTGTCAACATCCATACCTTAAATTCAGGAGTACAGTATAATGAAGGGGGTGGGGGGTGGGGGTGTCATTAAATGTGTTGTTATGCTCAGACCACTAGAGGGAGCCCTTTACTCAGTCCTAGCCCCCTTCTAAACTTCAGACACACAAACACAAAACAGGAGGTATGATGAAAAATGTCAAAAACAAGGACAAAAAGTGGACAAACATTGGAAATGTCAAGCTTGCTGTTTGACAGCCTTGAGTCACACCACCACACATCTGGAGCAGAGGAGCGGTCAGGGGGTTCCATTGCTGTTTTCTGACCCTCAATCTAAATGTATCACCAGTCCCCACGTGTGCGTCTCATATTTCTGCCAGCCAGGGCTAAGAATAGAGGAGCACTGACACAGATTAACATGGCTGCTCTCCCTGATGCTCTCTTTCTAACAACCAATTATTTTCCATTTTTTTTTATCACTGACATCAACCACCGGAGTGAGGGATTTGCCCCCCTCAGTGTCTGTAATATGTGCATTTTAGAAATATTAAGATCTAGAAAAAGATGTGCAAAAATCTCTCTTTTTTCATTTGCATTTCTTGTATTTTTTTTCCTCTTCAGTTCTGTTGATTTTCTTGGCTATTTTGTCCATTTTGAGGCTCATTTTTGTTGCTTATTTTCTTCATCTTTGTTCATTTACTTGATCACTGGGTATATTTTTGTTCATTGTGTTGCTCATTTTGTTTATTTTATTATTTTATCAATCACTTTTCTTTATTTTTGTTCGCCTTCATTCAATTTTACTCATTTTCTTAACAATTTTGTTTATTTTTGTTCATTTATTTGGTCAGTTTGTTCTTTTTGTTCACATTTCTGACTATTTTTGTTACATTTTTTGCAATCTCTTGATGATTTTCTTTTTGTTGATTTTTCATGCATATACTGTTCATTTTCACTAATCATTTTGATTATTTTGTTCATTTTTGCTCATTTTCTTGATTATTGTGTCCCCCCTCAATGGTCAGACAAAACCTCTGCACTTGAATGGGACTGATTTAGGTCCCAGGGATTGATTTGTTAATTGGGCATCTCTCAAAATTCTGAGCATCAGACATTTTTTCTGTGATCTGGTGAAATGTTAAAGCGTAAATCTGTGCTTTCATTATGTACGTTAATGAAAGGGCACCGAAATATAAACAGTTCACCAAGAAACTGGACAAAAACATCAGCAAATATGTTGCTGATGTTTGCTGATGATATTATCAGTTTATAATTCAGAGAAATGAATTATAAACTGATAACATCTACATTTTTCAATGTAAATAAATTGTGAGAATTAGCAAAAAGATGTTACACTTCACTTGTTTTCCAGTCTTCTCTTGCCACTGACTGAACTTTTTGAAACACGTTACATCGCATTCAAAATGTGCGTGTCATTTTCAAACAATTAAATGCTACTACCAACTAAATATGGGGGTTCACTGTTTTGCACTGGTACATGAACACCTCATTTTGTCGTGTCTCCATTTACATTTTACACAGTGACTCAACATTTTTTAGAAACAAAGGTAGTTCACTATTTACAAGTACAAAAGCAATATCGCGTCATTCACAGCATTAAGCTTAAATTAACAAAATAAATCCTAAATTCACAAAAGTAACAAAAACCTGACAAATGAATAAACCAAAGTGAACATACAGTATATTAAGATAAAAAATAACAAAATATGAAAAGTTAATCAAAATTATGTTATTTTAAGGATCAGTTAAAGTTTTTATTTAGATTTTTATTAATGACAAACAAACTTTCCCATCTTTTCAGAGTACAAAATTCTTCCATCATGAGTCTGAATGTGTACTGCTGGACGTAAAGGAGAGACAGGAGAGTCCTTGTGTTCGTTCTAAATGTCACATCTAATCCTAGGATGGAGCAGGATCTCCTAGATGTGCTGGGATGCCCCTCAGAGAGAGTGTTGATCCTGCAGGACCAGGGCGTCCAATCACAATCCACCATCTGAGGAGCACTAAACCTCATTGGCTCGTGTGCAGGGTTATTTAAGGCCAACACTCAATCCACGCTCTGTTTGCCTATACTCGTTGTCTCATCTTCCTGTTTAATTTGTCTCAGTGAAGGAGTTTGTGTGTCTAAGGTCAGGTCACTTTAGAGTTTAAGTAGGAAACTTTTGATTATTGTCCTCATATTGTAAGGCGGCACACTTTAACCTTGATTAGCTAAGTCCAAATGTAAACACAACGCACTGCTGCCACTTAGGTAAACAAACTTGATCAAGGCCAGTCACTGAAACAGCCTAGCCTGAAAACCCATAAAAACAAGATCTTTGTGGCTCTTTATGAGTGACAACACTGTGAAAAATAATAAAAATAATAATGATGACAAAGAAAAATAAAAAATAAATACTGAGTTTAAAGAACATTATTTGTGTTTTGGCATTCTGACTGCACTTGAACAAGAAAACAAGTTGCACAAGAACACCCAGCCTCAAAGCACATAATGGCACTTAAAGGTCCCATGTCCTAACACTTTTTATTTATAGGCTTTCCACTTATAAGTGCCTCCTGCAGACTTCTGTAAGATAAAATAAAGTGTGTTGAATATATTACTTTTTGTTTTTGAAATCTGCTGTCTCATCAGGAGACAGCAGATGCACTTTAGCTTGACAATGATTACTTGAAACATTATTGGCTTTTGTGTATGTATTCAGGATTTTAAATATTAAAAGTAGAATAGCCAATGTGTCAAATTCTCCTGCACCTGTTTTTAGTTGTACATTATTGTGTTTCCGTAATGAAGCCCTTCAGTTTTTGACTTTTCCAAACATTATGTTGTTTCACACTCCCAAATACAGTCTATATAAATACTAATTTGAAATATGGACATTTATGCTAGCCACCTGGTTAAATTTACCCCCACTGAAATGCAATGATGTTTGCACAAATTATGATTCAGTTTTTAGGTGACAGCAAGATTGTGTGTGATGTAAAGATATTGTATGTTAAGTCATTTATAAGAAATATATTTCACAATTTCCAATGTCATTGTGGATTCATTTGTACCATGCAAAGCACCTAGTGTTCCAAAAATAATTATAAAATCAGACACCAAAACTCATGTCGTGACTTCAAACATTTCTATGTGAAGAGAATTACAACCCCAATTCCACAGAAGTTGGGATCTACATATAATGTAAATAAATACAAAATGCAATGAATTGCATATCTCATAAAACCATATTTTATTCCCAATAGAAGATAAACAATATATCACATGTTGAAACTAAAACATTTTAGCATTTCTTGGAAAATATTAGCTCATTTTGAATTTGATGGCTGCAACACATTAGTAGTACAGTAGTTGGAACAAGAGGCTGGAATAGTAAAAAAAAAAGTTCCTCAACATAAAATCACAGACTGAAGAAACCACCATCTATAGTGTATAATATCAGCAAAAGATTCATAAAATCAGGAGGAATGTCGAAGATCACAATTTGATGCTCATGATCTTCGGATCGTAGGCAACACTGCATTAAAAACAGACAGAGTTCTGGAAACCACTGCCTGGGCTCAGGAACACTTCCAGAAATCACTGTCTGCGAACAGTTCATCGTGCAATCCACAGATGAAAGCTCAAGCTGTATCACCTAAAGAAGAAGCCATATGTCAACATGATCCACAAACACTCTGGACCAAAGCTCGTTTAAAATGGTCATGGATGCCTCAGACCATTTTAAATTAACTTTGGCCCAGAGAAGATGGTGGCATTTCTTGGGGTTATACTTAATACAATAACCACTGACAATTTAGACTGGGAAAATGCCACCCATTTGGCTCTTTTTGTATACACTGAATGCTGGTGTTTCTAGTGTGAAACTAAAGCAGGGGTCCAGAACCTATGGCTCGCCAGCCAGATGTGGCTCTTTTGATGACTGCATCTGGCTCGCAGATAAATTTTAGCTGACATTTCTTAACACAATAACTAATGAATAATTTTAATCCATTCATTTTCTACCGCATCTCTTCAGGGCTGTGGGTGGCTGGAGCCAATCTGTTAAGCGCGCAGCCGCCCAGCTGCCCATGACCCACTCAGGGGACAGTGATAGGTGGGGAGTTTGACTGGGGCGGTACACATGTCAAACAGTAACTCAGGTGTCCTAAGGCAAGCTCAGGGACGATAGAAACCTCCCGCGGAGGCCCCGCTTTCATGGTCTGTATTCATACTGAAAATCTAAATCAAGCAAGCTCTTGCCCTTCTGCTCTGCAGGAGGTTTCTGTCCTCCCTGGGCTCACCTTAGGTCACCTGAGTTACCGTTTGACATGTGTACCGCCCCAGTCACATTCCCCACCTGCCACTGTCCCCGGAGTGGGTTGCGGGCGGCCGCGCACTTGACACCAGAAGCAAGAGCCCACTCGAGGCTCACCTCACCGGGTAGGTGACACGCAAACATGTCGGCGCCGACATGTTCGATGTTGAAGGGATAATGCGCGAGCCTACACAAGTTATCTCTAGGTCAAGAAGTAACTTTCCCTCCTTTCAATTGCATAGTCAGCTAGCGAATTTATTCCGAGCAAACCCTTTTGACGATGAAGATGGCGAAAATTAAAAAAGATGAGGAGTATAGTACATTTCAGCACGAATGGACAGAGGAATTCACCTTTGTGGACAGAGCAGGTTTTGCGTTGTGTTTAATATGCAATGATAAAATTTCATGGACGAAACGGTCAAACATAAAGCGACACTTCAACACATGCCATGCTACATTTGCATCGAAATATCCATGTGAGCGGTCATTCTCACATCTGAAAAACATCAAGATCACGTTTAACAGCTGAAAACCTCAACACCTGCGTCAAGCTTATCCTCACCACATATCAACCATACGATAAGGCCGTTAGCAAAAGCATCCAACACCAGAAGTCGCATTAATGATAAGAAGTACGGTGGTACCTCGGACAAAGAGCTCTTCTGACAACGAGAAATTCGTATACCGAGGATAAAACACTGCAAAAACATCTACCTCTGACAATAAGAATTAATAGGTTAACGAATATTCAGCTGTTAGCCAAGCTAACACAGGCTAACAGCTAATAGCATTAGCCTGTACTCACTTCCGGGTCTCGGATGTGAAAGACCCGGAAGCGAGTAGTCGCTAGCCAAGCTAACAGAGGCTAGTGGCTAACAGCCGTTAGCTTGTGTTATGGAGAGCTTGTGCTATGGAGAACTGCTGCTTATGGAGAAGATACTGTACCATTATTGAAGCCATCGGCCCGCAGCATGTCCCGCTCCTGGCCGTGTCGACACAGGCAGTGGACATGGGCAGCGGACACGGGCTGGCCGTGTCGGGCCATGTCAGGCCGCGTCAGACACAGGCTGGCCGTGTCGGGCCATGTCGGGCCGCGTCAGATACAGGCTGGCCGTGTCGGGCCATGTCGGGCCGCGTCGGACAGGGGCTGGCCGCGTCGTGCCGCGTCAGACACGGGCTGGCCGCGTCGGGCCATGTCGGACACGGGCTGGCCGTGTCGGGCCGTGTCAGGCTGCATCGGACATGGGCTGGCCGCGTCGGACACGGGCTGGCCATTTCGGGCCGGGTCGGACACAGGCTGGCCGCATCTGACACAGGCTGGCAGTGTCGGGCCGCGTCGTACACGGGCTGGCCGTGTCTGGCCATGCCGGGCCGCGTTGGACACGGGCTGGCCGCGTCGTGCCACGTCGGACAGGGGATGGCCGCATCGTGCCGCGTCGGACACGGGCTGGCTGCGTCGGGCCACGTCGGACAGGGCTGGCCGTGTCGGGCTGTGTCAGGCTGCGTCGGACACGGGCTGGCCGTTTCGGGCCGGGTCGGACACAGGCTGGCCGCATCTGACACAGGCTGGCAGTGTCGGGCCGCGTCGTAGACGGGCTGGCAGCGTCGGGCCGCCAGCAGCAGCATTGGAGTTGTTTACAGTTATGGACATGTACAGTGTCCACGGACACACTGCCAAGTCATAAGCCTCTTCGGATACAGGGAAATTTGGATACCGAGCGTGAAACGGCAACGGATTAAACTCGTTATGCGAGGTACCACTGTATTTTATTTATTATTGGTTTGCTTCAGTATCACAGCGTTATTAAAAAGAATAAATTCAGAGACTTATTATACTTTTAAAATTGTAGGTTTTACTTAAAAATTCACACATTTAGTTGTATTTAATGTTAAAAATATTATATCACTCTCATGGAAATACATTTAAAAATATGTGGCTTTCATGGCTCTTTCAGCCAAAAAGGTACCCAACCCCTGCTCTAAATTGTCCATAGGTATGAATGTGAGTGTGTACTCCACCTTTGCCCTAAGTCAGCTGGGATAGGTTCCAGCACTCTCCCCAACCCTTGTGGGAATTAAGGGGTAGAAAATGAATGAATTAATGATCAAGAACATTTATGTAACAATTTTTTCTTCTTCCCATGATTTGGGTCACAACTGTTTGTCATTTCTATCATCATATATTAATAATGGAGGTGTATGACCATTGACCCAGACATGTAGGATTACTAAATGTGATGGCTACTGCCAAATTAGAACGTAGTTGAACTAAATTCTATATTATAAAAGCAGTAAAAAGCTGAATATTTCTAATTCTTACATAATGGAAACAACCACACCTAACAATAATGGTAAGGCTTCTGTAAAGATCAGTTGCTCTTGAATGATAAGACTAAAACAAACCTGTTTTTGTTTATTAGTGTCATTTGAAAAAAATATTCATACTTTGTAGCTTTCACTACTCTGTGTCCGATAATCTCTTCTGTTCTCATATAAACATACACGCCAACGCAGCGTCTGGAGCTTGGATTTAACATATCTCATGGTTTTTAATCCCTTGTTGCATAATTTGCATCTCTTCTGCCAAGTATTTTGTGACAAACTGGATCACTGTATTAACGTGGCACATACCTGGAATGGTGATCTTTTGTCCCTCCTTTCCATGTCTTCAGCACTGAAGTCTTGGCCTGTCATCTCAAGCACTCTGCAGGAAAATAACCAAATAATGAGATGGCAGAAGGTATAAATACCCATTTTCAGCAGAGATACTATGTTATGTACTTCTTTACAATCCACTAAAATGAAACCAGTGGTTGTGTATTTCTATCTTCAAGATGCAATTAAAAAAAAAAAAGTCATTACTTTTTATAATGCAATACGACTTCTTCTAAAGTTAAAAGAGTCCTTTAAGTTTTTTATGTAGTTACAATTTTTGTGTTATTTTGGTTTTCCTGGGCTTTTTCCATTTAGATTTGTCATATGTCATATTTTTCTTCTCTTAAATAATTTTCCTCTAGTTACATCTTGTTACATCTTTTATGTTATTTTCATCTTGTGTTTTGTTTTTTTGCTTTGCCTTGACATATCATCACCATTTCATCCAGTAAGTATTATGTAGTTGTTACACTATGACAACTCAAGTGGGTGGCATCAAAAGTATCTTATTAAAAAGAGTACTTTTGAATGGAGACCTAAATTAATGTTTAAGCTGACACTGAATTCAACACACACTTAAACTAAACCTTTTATGTTTGAATTTGAATTTCACAACTTGAACCTGAATTACTTCAATGATTGTTTTAAAAAAAACTGAGTTTGAGGAGCATCATGAATGTGATCTGTAATTCATTCTCACAATTCAGTTTCACCTTGACCAATTAAATTTCAGTTTTCAGATTCAGTTGTTTTTGGCTGCGTACCTGAGTCCTGTGACAAGACAGGAGGAATCAAGCCTAGGTTGCGGTCACCAAATCTACCTACCAATCTACCGACCTACCTACACCCTACCTATCTACCTATTGACGTACCTACCGACCAACCTACCTGCAACCTACCTACTCACCTACTAGTCTACCTGTCCACCTACTGTACATACCTACATACCTACCAACCAAACTACCTACTAACCTACCTACTGACCTACTTACCTACCTATCTTCCTACCTACTGTACCTACACTATATATCTGTCTGTCTATCTAAAATGTCACATGTTGATTTTAAAAAGTGGGATATTTGCCAGTTATGCTGGACCACCTGCTTTTTGGATTGGCATTATCACAGGGAATATGACCAAAAAGATGAAGCCATAATACTTGAGTTGTCTACAAGCCTCCCACAGTACACAGCTGTACTGTATACTCAAATCATATGTTTTTCTATGAAACATTAATCAATGCGCTTTTGTGCCTCATCATACTGCACTACCACAGCATCCATCATATCAGGCTTAGGTTCAGGCATAAATGTCATTGGTTACAGCTTGTCTCAGTTTGTGTGTGGTTTACACATATAGTCACACACACACAGATACATACTCCAGATTAGAGAACAACTCAGATAGGGTTTGATTCCAAAATGGGTAAAGTTTACTGCCATGCACATTTTATTTTCTGAAAGGATGCCTGCCCCGACAAATGCTCTGTTTTGGCTTAGTCCACCCTGCAAAAAGGACTGAGAGCCTGAGTGACCAAAATTTTCAAAAGTGCAAGTTATTTTTAGTTTGTAGGTCAGGCTATCATATCCAACTTCAATCTATTTATGGTCTCCAGAAAAGCCGAAGGGGGGATTAAGAGGGACTGAGGATCTGTCTGAATCCTCTTTTTTACCCGGTGTCTCAGTGCGTCCTCTCTCCTTAAGTACTGCTCACTGGGTTTGTATAATGACACACAGTATAATGACACAATCTGTCAAATCTTGCTTACTCTTACATCTAATGTTAGTTGCAACATGGCTCATATCTCCAGTCTGACTACTTTTAGACCCTGTGTCGGTATTTCTTGGTATTAGTCAACAGGTGTCACATGTTCATATAAGGAAAAAGAGTAAGAATAATTTTTTTGATATCCATAGATGACAGTTTTGATTAAAAAATTAGACTGAAGTGTAAAGGGGACGTAGAGGTGTGCAGATCTGTAACTAAAACTGATGGTCAATAGCACACTTGTTGTTTTAAGAGTTTATATGAACACAAAAATCTGAGGACTATAATAAAATTAGGGAGGACTAATTTATTACTGAAAAAAAGTGTACAGCTTATGTTCACACAAAACAATATAATTGGATGTAGTAGGTGTCAGTGACATGATGAAATGAGCAGACATGAGCTCTTTAGACATAGAAATGTGATTTATATCTTTATAAGTTGTGGTGATTGTACTTTTCAAGCTGTCTCTCCTAAATTGTGGAATGCCCTGCCCATCACTGTCCGCTCAGCCCAATATGAGGCTTCTTTTAGAAAATAGGGTAAAACCTTTTTATTCAGGCTTTTACATTGTTCTTTTGATTTATTTTAACTTGCATTTAAGTTGCCAGCTCCTTTACCTTCACTCTTTATTCATTTCATTTCTGGTTTGTTCTGGCTTTATCCTGGTTTTTATTCCTGGTTTCTCTCATCTCCTGTTGTTATTGTTCTTTATTTTATTGCTACCACGTATTATTATTATTATTATATTAATGTTTCTATACAAATTCATAAGTATTTTTTCTTATTTTTTCTTAAGCCGTATGATCGTCCCTTCATTGTTTTAGCTGTGTACTGGTATGCCATAAATCAAATCAAGTCAAATCAAATCAAAACGTCAAATCAAATTGAATACAGAGTTAAAGAAATCTTCCCTGCAAAAACCTTAAAAAAAAGTCAAAGTACGTCACTGCAACAAAATAATAAAATCGTGTAATCGTCTTTTCCTTTCAGCTGTTCCCTTCAGGGGTCGCCACAGCGAATCATCTGCCTCCATCTCACCCTATCCTCTGCATC
>JAQQAE010021259.1:0-10504 GCA_029823295.1 Pseudamia nigra | reverse complement strand
CAACATTTTCATCTCTGCTACCTCCAGCTCTGCCTCCTGTCTTTTCCTCAGTGCCACTGTTTCTAAACCATACAACTAATACAAATAATCAAACCATACAAATAATCAATAGTAAAATAATGATTTAATGTCACACTTGCTGGTGTCAATGATTAATTCTTCTTCTTCTTCTCCTTTCGGCTGCTCCCCTCAGGGGCCACAGCGAAATACCAATGATGTGCATGTTTGATCTGGCATAGGTTTTTTTTACGTCGGATGCCCTTCCTGACACAACCCTCACAACAAGGGACAAATTTGTGCTAAGACAGGTGACTGGCTTAACATTTTAAAAATGATCAAGGTTAGAATTATGAAAAGCAGTAAGTGTGAATGAATGATTAATTAATGATTAAATTTAATGTCATACTCACTGGTTTCAATGATTAATCTGGTTCCTTTTCCAAAAATCGTCTTGTCTCGACTTAATCCAGTCACACATGATAAAACAACATGACAAAAACTACACAATACTCACTTTCTCATTTCATTCACTTCGGTTCATTTTGTTGACTACCTTAATCATTTTTGTTGCTTATTTATTAGATTTTGCTCATTTTTTTCTTGTGCTATTCATTTTTTACACAGTAGACTTATCTTACTAACATTTGTTGCTAATTTTAATTTATTTTGCTGTGTTTTCTGTATTTTTTGTTACATTTTTGTTCATTTCATTTACTGTTGCTCATCTTTACTCTTTACTTTACAAAAACTGATTAAAAAAACATTAAATCACATTTAATCTTTATTTTATTCACACATTTAGTTTTCATTCTAATGTCATGATTCGTTTATTTAGAGCAACATGTTGATTTCAAATCAGGTTTTTTTTTTACTTTTGCATTTTTTTCTGTTTATTTTTCTCGTTTTGTTAATTTTTTGCATATTTTGTTTATTCTTATTGTTTTTATTTTCCTTATGTTTATTTATTTTGTTCACTTTTTTCTTATTTTGGTTTTTTGCTTGGATTTATTCATTTTCTTGCTGATTTTTTTATTTATTCCTTGTTTAATTTAGCTCATTTTCTTGTTTTTCCTCATTTTGTTGCTTATTTTGCTCAAATTGTTTTTATTTTTCTGATTATTTGTTTTTGTCATAAGTTCGATGTTTGTATTATTTTGCATTTTTATTCATCTGGTTGATTTACTTCAGATTTTTTTACACACTGTAAGTAAACACAGTCTATAATAATAATAATAATAATAATAATAATAATAATAAATAATCCTCACTGGTTTGTATTGTTAACCTGAATAAATCTTCTTTTTCTGAAAAAAATAATTTTCTCTGATCCTTGAGTCACACGTCGTCAAAAACCACAAACAAAACTCAACTCATCAAAACATTTTATTCATTTATTTCATTTAATATTAAACATAAACTAAACTCAATGATCAATAATGTGAACAAATTTGATTCAATCTATGAAAAATAAATGAACCAGTGTAAAAAAATAATATCCAATAAAAAAGGAACAAAAACTCATTTGTTGTGAATTATGATGCATTTATTTATTTATTTTTCTCATTTTATTGTTTCTTTTTTCTGTCCATTTGTTATTTTTTTGTCCTTTTTGTTCTATCTTTTGTTCATGTTTTATACATTGTTGATGTTTTGTGCACTAGTTTAATGACAATTAATGAATCAATTACTACAGATATTTTAATAAAGTCATGAATCTTCACTGTGGTACATGGTTAATAAATCATCTTAAATCACACAATATTAAATGCAGTAAAAATTGAAATAAAACCTTTTTTCTGTGGTTTTGGTCCAATTCAATGTGGTTTTTAACGTATTAATCATTTTCTCTGATTAAATCAACAGGTTGTGACAGAGTTTGAACTGGACTGATTTTAATTCATACTCACTGGATTCAATGGTTAAACTGGTTCCTTTGGCAAACGTCACCTTTTCTTGATTCAATCCAGTCACACATTAAAAAACACCTGAACATAAACTACAGTCAGTTAATTTTTATCACAACATATACAGTGGTTTTGGTCATTTTATTGATTTTTTTGATCAGTCAATTGTTTATTTTCATTAATTTTATTAATTATTTTGTTTCATTATTTTGTATTAATTACTCTTATACTTATGGCTTAATTTCTTCATTATTTTGATCAATTTCTCAGTTATTTTTAATACATCTCTTTATTTTCTACATAAACTGATTCAGTCCCTATTTATTTATTCATTTTTAATTTTATTTTTAGTTTTTACAGTTTATAATGACATTTGAATTTACATTTAAACTGTCATTTTAAAATGGCATTTTAAAATGACAGTTTAAAATGACATTTTAAGATGACATTAAAATGATAAGTGACATTTCTCTCATAAATGTATTTATTTGTCTTTACTCACTGGTTCTGATCATCAGTCTGGTTCCAGATCCGAACCATGTTCTGTATCCACTCTGAGCAGACACACAACCACAAAGTACACAACAAATACTACATACTGCCTCAAAACATAAGAAAACTGCCACAATGTTATTTCAAAAAATGTAATGCAATGTCATATAATCATTTCTTTGTTTGTATTTTACTTTTTTTATTTTTAGTTTTTTGGTTTTTAATTTTTACATTATTTTGACTGATTTTATATTTTCATTTTGTATTTTTAATTTGTTTTTTGTAATTTGTTTTCTTCTATTTTTCACTATTTTTTTGTTTAAATGTAAGACAAATTTTTCATCACATTCAGGTTAATTCATTTTTACTTTGTGTTTAATTTTATTCATATTTGTTTTTTTCTGCACTAATAGAATGAAGAATAAATGGATAAAATGTAGATTTTATTTCCTTCGGGATTTCTAGGGTTTTTTTCATTTTCATTTGTGTGTCGACTCAAAGCGAGATTAAAAGCAGTTTGTAAACATCCTCAGTCTTCACCTCATCTCATTGGTCACACTCACCTGGGGTCACCTGGGTGAAGCTCCGCCCCCTTTAACCTTCTCCGCATCGGACTCCGTCTGAACGTCATCTGAACATCATTTGAGCGTCTGACGTGAAACAGAGTGAGTTCAGAAGAATCTGACAGTTTAAGTACGACTGGAGGCAGGAAGTGACCTGATTCTAATACTCACCTGTGACACGGAAACACACCTGGACCGATCAAGTCAGACCACACACACCTGGACAGAAACACGATGAAGATACATCACATGACCTGGAAAACCTGAGGAGATCCTGTAAACATGTCTACATCAATCTGATCATAGTCATTAATCATGTGATCGATCAGAATCTGATCAGTAACGAATTTCATGAGTTGAGTTCAGGACTCGATTACATTTACTGTCTATAAGACACAAAGAAAATCAATAAGTATCTAGAGCTGAAAATAGTGTTTTATGTCAAAATCACCTGGTTTATCATTTTATAATTGTATTATTATATAATTTTATAATTTTATTTTTGTATAATATTAGAATTTAAATTTTTTATTATTATGTAATTTTAGAATTTCAGAATTGTATAATTTTATAATTTCATAATTTTATAATTTTATACTTTGAAACTTTTATTTAATAATTTAATAATTTAGTGATTTTATTATCACATCATTTTATAATTTTATTATTTTAGAGTGGTACTCTGGCCAATGAATTTAATCCATTCTGGCGTTCATTGGGTGAAACATTTGTTAGCTGGTGCCAGTTTTTCAAAGGATACATGTAAAACTGTTCTGGACCCACAAAAACTTTAACCACTAAATCAACGCTCGCCACAGATTCACCAAAGTGTCATATGTTCCCAGTTGCAGCTTATGAAGTGTCATCATTTTCCATGCTACACCACTAATTATCCTGCACCTGCCCCTTGTTTTATGACGTGGACATGCAGAATACGACCAAGAAGAGGAAGTACTCTGAATACACAGTAAAGTACTCTGAGTACACAATAACAGTACCAATTTAATTGAAAGCATGCAGATGAATGATCGACCTGAACGTGACATTAAATATTATGTTATTGTTATTGTTATTTAATAGTGATTTGACACAAAGTCAACTTTGTGTCATCAAATGGAACATATTTATATGATGAATATGTTCAGATGTTTCCATGTCATACGGAACAAATGACATATTCATTGTGCTAGATTAAAATGTACAATGAAAACTGGACGTTGGCTACATTGAACTACTTACTTGGACCAGCAGGGGGCCACGCACCACCGGTTGGAAACCCCTGCTCTCATGGATCCTGAACTGAGGATGTGATTCCACTTCTGACCACTAGGGGGAGAAGCGACCATGTGGACATGTCCATACTATGTTCATCAGTATGCAGTACACTGTGTATTTATACACAGCATAAGCCCCGCCCCTTCTGCTTCTGACCAATCACACTCTGACCCTGAGTGAACTCATTAATAAAGACATTTTACAAGTAGAGACAAAAGACGGAATATGTGTGTGGACACAGTGTTAAATTAAATTCTTTGTGTTTTTGTCTAAATGTTTATTTTCGTTGATCAGTAAATGACTCATGTTTCACTGGTCAAAGATTAAAACATGGACTGTTTTCATTATGATTTAATGTCATTAAATGAATCTGAATTAAAATGAACAAAATGATCAAAGTGAATTTAATTTCAATTCAATAAAATAATTAATCGACAAAATGAACAAAACTGATGAAATAAATGAAAGCATTGACAAAAATAAAATGAAGTGAATAAAAATGCAGGTAAAGTTGAAATAAACTGTATACATTTATTTCTATAAATCATAAAACAAATGATCTGGTATTGATTGAATTTTTTTTTTGTTTCAGAGTAAATGTGTCAAACTTAGCAGGTTTGAAAATGTTTCAGTTTGATTTTTATCAGTTTCCTGTTAAAATGTGGTTTAAACAGAAAAAAACTGAAAAAGATTCAGAGGAAAAAAAAACAGATGAAACAAAACCATCTAGCGTTTGTTTATTATATGTCCAAGTTTTAAAAGAATCAGAATCAAACTAATAATCAGAAATAAAACATTTTCATCTAATTAAAAACATTTCTACATCATTTTACAATTTAACATAAAACTTAAAAGATACAAGTAGAAGAATGTTGTTTGAAATTATATATAAAAGATGAAATAAGAGAAAAAAACTGTTAAAATTAAAACATGACAAGAATGAGATTAAAAAACACATTTTATGATTTCCCTTCATGTATACATTTTGTTTTTTTAATTAATGTTTGATTTTGTATCAGATTTATTTACAATGTGAATCAAATCAAACATAAAAAACCACATATCATGATAAATATGACGATCAGGGTTTTAACAAAAATCCTTATTAAATTCACCACATTTTCATTTAATTAAAGTGATTTCAAATGACATAAATGTCTCAAACTTTAAAAACTTACTTTGACTAATACAGTATTTATAATGTTTAAGGTTTATGAGTCTGCAGAGAAGAAAAAGGAACAAAAATTAAAAATGAGTGAATAAAAACGGAATCAAAATGAAAATAATTAACATCAAAACTGAACAAAATGTTCAACTAAATGAAATGAAATCATTAAAAACCAACAAAGTGAATAAAAGAAACAAAAGAATCAATAAAAAATAAGAAAACAATTACATGTGAATTTTCAGTTTTAACAAAATGAACAAAAATCACAAAACAAATGAACAAAAAGAAATAAAATCAAAACAAGTAGAAACAAAAAAGTTAAACATAAAGAAACATGAAAAAATGTAGAAAATGAACAAAAAAAAAAACCGACGGCGAAAATGTATTAATATCATGTGAATGTGTTTAATGTAAAGTTTGAATGTAAATAAATATAAATGTGATAAACAGTGTCACCATTTAAGACATTAAACCTATTAAATCTATTCAATATAATACAAGACAATATAATATAATGTAATATAATACAATACTACATTATACAGTAATATGTTATATGATCTTCTTCTTCTTCTCCTTTCGGCTGCTCCCCTCAGGGGTCGCCATAGCGAAATACCAGTAATATGTTATATTATATCAGATCATATTACGTTGTATCATATCATATTATATTATATTATATTGTATTCTGTTGTGTTATATTATATTATTAATAGAATCTAATGTGTTTTCATGAATGTGCTCATTAAACACTGTCATTTATATGATACAGTCGGTTCTGTTTGTCCTCACAGGCCACCGTAAATGGGTCAGAACCAAAGAGAACCACAGATTTAAAAACTGTCAGGCCACACGGGTTCTGCAGAGACTAATTCTATTGGATCAGGATGGTTCTGACAGTTCTGGTTCTGTCAGGTCAGTACAGGATGGTTCTGATGGTCAGGATGGTACTTAAAGCCACGGTTTTGGTGAAAACGACTCGGATCCCGTTCATCATCATCAGGAAGTAGTTCAGTGTGGCGTGTTCTGAAATGAAGACGGGTCGGGTCAGTACATAGGATCATGTGACGGATCCGATCGATACATCGAGTCGTGCAACGGGTCGGTACAGGTGCGTGTGTGGTGACTCACCTGGCTGCAGGTCAGGGTTTGGTGCAGGAGTCTCCACTAGATGAGGAAACAGAATAAACACATTTAACCACATTACCCATCATGCCGGGTTTTCATGCATTAAACATCAGACCGTCGTTCCATCATATCTACGGTCGACGCCCCCTTCAGAAGAAAACACACCGGTTCTGATAGATTCAATGGAAATAACGACATAAATCAAATAAACCTGGAAGATGCATCGACTTATTGATTAAGTCAAGGTTGTTTTGTTGTGTACGATTTAAAAAGTAAAGCATTTGAGTTTCTTCTCCTCATGCTACAGTGAACGTTTTGTCCCGAGGAGCTTCCGTAGATCCTTAACTTAAACGACCTCTACCACCAACAAACTCCTTAACTTAAAGGACCGCTACAACCAACAAACTCCTTAACTTAAGAGACTGCTACCACCAACAAACTCCATAACTTAAAATACCACTACCACCAAACTCCTTAACTTAAAAGACCGCTACCACCAACAAACTCCTTAATGTAAAATACCACTACAACCAACAAACTCTTAACTTAAAAGACTATTACAGCCAACAAACTCCTTAACTTAAAATACCACTACCACCAACAAGCTCCTTAATTGAAAAGACCACTACAACCAACAAACTCCTTAACTTAAAAGACAACTGCATACAACCAGGGGTCTCAAACTCATGCCATGGACGGCTGAGACGCTGACTTCAGCCTCATTTACATGTTCATCACTTTAAAAGTTTACCAGTTACCTGAGGACAGTATTTGACCACTGATCACATGATACATCCAACGTTCACCTGTCATCAGTGTGAGACGTCCCTCCAGGTCCCATATTGCTGAACATCAAATATGACCTTTGACTGGGGTGGAGAGGTCATTCAGGGTCACGGGTCAACTATATTACACCCTGCAGGTCCCATACTGCTGAAAATCAAATATGACCTTTGACTGGGGTTGAGAGGTCATTTAGGGTCACAGGTCAACTATATTACACCCACCTGAACTTCTCCTGGGGGGCTACCATTAGTTTACTGATGTCTAAGGTTTAGTTTTTGGTTTTTACATGTTGGGTCATCGGTTGTCGTCGGTGATTGTCGGTGGTCATTGGTGGTGTTTTTCATTTTCATCGAGTCGTGCAACGGGTCGGTACAGGTGCGTGTGTGGTGACTCACCTGGCTGCAGGTCAGGGTTTGGTGCAGGAGTCTCCACTAGATGAGGAAACAGAATAAACACATTTAACCACATTACCCATCATGCCGGGTTTTCATGCATTAAACATCAGACCGTCGTTCCATCATATCTACGGTCGACGCCCCCTTCAGAAGAAAACACACCGGTTCTGATAGATTCAATGGAAATAACGACATAAATCAAATAAACCTGGAAGATGCATCGACTTATTGATTAAGTCAAGGTTGTTTTGTTGTGTACGATTTAAAAAGTAAAGCATTTGAGTTTCTTCTCCTCATGCTACAGTGAACGTTTTGTCCCGAGGAGCTTCCGTAGATCCTTAACTTAAACGACCTCTACCACCAACAAACTCCTTAACTTAAAGGACCGCTACAACCAACAAACTCCTTAACTTAAGAGACTGCTACCACCAACAAACTCCATAACTTAAAATACCACTACCACCAAACTCCTTAACTTAAAAGACCGCTACCACCAACAAACTCCTTAATGTAAAATACCACTACAACCAACAAACTCTTAACTTAAAAGACTATTACAGCCAACAAACTCCTTAACTTAAAATACCACTACCACCAACAAGCTCCTTAATTGAAAAGACCACTACAACCAACAAACTCCTTAACTTAAAAGACAACTGCATACAACCAGGGGTCTCAAACTCATGCCATGGACGGCTGAGACGCTGACTTCAGCCTCATTTACATGTTCATCACTTTAAAAGTTTACCAGTTACCTGAGGACAGTATTTGACCACTGATCACATGATACATCCAACGTTCACCTGTCATCAGTGTGAGACGTCCCTCCAGGTCCCATATTGCTGAACATCAAATATGACCTTTGACTGGGGTGGAGAGGTCATTCAGGGTCACGGGTCAACTATATTACACCCTGCAGGTCCCATACTGCTGAAAATCAAATATGACCTTTGACTGGGGTTGAGAGGTCATTTAGGGTCACAGGTCAACTATATTACACCCACCTGAACTTCTCCTGGGGGGCTACCATTAGTTTACTGATGTCTAAGGTGTAGTTTTTGGTTTTTACATGTTGCGTCATTGGTGGTTGTTGGTGGTTGTTGGTCATCAGTGGTCATCGTTGGTCATCGGTTGTCGTCGATGGTTGTTGGTGGCTGTCGGTGATGGTCGGTGGTCGTTGGTGGTGTTTTTCATTTCACGTCGCTGATGACACTGTGGTGTTTTATTGTTAGTTTATTGATCTCTAAGGTGTAGTTTTTGGATTTCTACATGTTGGGTCGTTGGTGGTCATTGGTGGTCGGTGGTGGTTGTTGGTGGTTGTTGATGGTGTTCTTCATCTGACGGCTCTGATTGCGTAATGGTGTTTTATTGTTAATTTACTGATATCTAAGGTGTAATTTTTGGTTTTTACATGTTGGGTCATTGGTGGTTGTTGGTGGTCGTTGGTGGTCATTGGTGGTCGTCGTGGTGTTATTCATTTGACGTCACTGATGATGTCGTGGTGTTTTATTGTTAGTTTCTTTGTCTTAGGTGCAGTCTTTGGTTTTCACATGTTGAGCCATTGGTGGTCATTGGTCGTTGGTGGTTGTTGGTCGTTGGTGGTCGTCGTGGTGTTATTCATTTGACGTCTCTCATGACATTGTGGTGTTTTATTGTTAGTTTACCTTTGTCTAAGGTGTAGTTTTGGTTTTTTCCTGTCGGGTTGTTGGTGGTTGTTGGTTGTTGGTGGTCGTTGGTGGTCACTGGTGGTCGTCGTGCCGTTCTTCATTTGATGTCTCTGATGACGCGGTGTTTTATTGTTAGCTTATCTTTGTCTAAGGTGTAGTTTTGGTTTTTACCTGTCGCGTTGTCAGTGGTCGTCGTGGCATTATTCATTTGACACGTCCTGATGGTGTCCCTGCTGAACCCGGCGTGGTAGTAGGTCTTCTCTTGAGTCGACAAAGCGGCGTTTTCGATGCTCTGAGTCTCGGATCGTCCAGATTCCAGGTCCAGGACCATGTGACCCTCCTTTGGACGGAAACCGGCAGCGAGGCACACGTCCGGAGGCGGGGCTTCACCAGATGAGGGGGAGGAGTCAGAAAGAAGAGGATGGAGGATGATCAGGGCCGGTGGAACAGATGGACCTGGGGAGGTCAAAGGTCATGATGTGAAACAGGGGTCAGTTTATTTTAAATCATTTAATTCACTGTTAATGGTATTAATTTAAATTATCTTCTCATCTATTTCATATGATTTTTACATGATTTTCATTTCATTTAAATAAACTTGATGAAATCACTCCATTCTCTTCATATTTTTCCTTTTATATTTGGTTTAAATGTCAATTCTATTAGTTATGTTATATTCTAAATCTATGAATGAATCATGATTATTATTTGGATCACAATTATTTTAACCTTGAATTTAAATCATTAAAATGTATTTAGTTTTAGATGAGGTCAGACTGGGTCAGATAGGGTCACACAAGGTCAGACGGGTCAGACGAGATCAGATGGGGTCAGATGGGGTCATACGGGTCAGATGAGGTCAAACGGGATCGGACGAGGTCAGACGAAGTCACATGAGGTCATGCAGGGTCAGATGAGGTCAGACCGGTCACGCGGCCCTTCCTGACCAGGAGGTGTGAGTCTGTCCACTGCGTCTCCTTCGGGAACAACCCCTGTGTCAACCTGTTGGACACCGATGACACCACCTTGTTTGGACAGCTCGGTGGGACAATTCAGAGATGCAACCCCTCCACTCCCCCCTCCGTCCTCCACCCCCATACTCCCCACCCTCCTCCATATCAGCTCC
>JAQQAE010021258.1:0-10504 GCA_029823295.1 Pseudamia nigra | reverse complement strand
ATGGTCACATCCTGTTTTTGGCTCCAATATGTCGTCCAGGAAGTGACGACTTGATTGACCTCAAAACGACCCTTCACAAGGGTGACATCACGGTCACTGTGTCCATAATATATACAGTGTATGGTTTACTCTCTGTATAGTCACGAGGTCTCGGCCTTGAATTGTGAAGCGCTTGGAGATAATCGTTGATTATGATGGACGCTATACAAATAAAATCGAATTGAACACTTGACCCCACCGGTAAGACTAGTTACCATAGCAACGTGTCAATTTGTTGGATTATTTACCGTAACATCTTAATAACAGAGCAAAAAAATTAAAGATGGACCAGATCATTTATTATAGGGAAGAAATGAAATGTTTGAGACATAGTGACTCATGACAAAAAATGTTTCGTTTAGTATTTTCAGATATAAATCCGATGTAGCTCCACACTGCCCACTAGTGGATGTGTTCCTCAACAACCACGCTGATGGAGCATGAAGGCCAGGGACGTTTGAGCACATTAAATAGGCAACGCACGTAAATGGAGAACAAATGTCAACTTATGTTCATCCGTGAAACATTAAATTGTAAGAGTACAGTTTCTCTTCCAATCTTTAATCCTACATTTCTTTTGTTTTCAAAAAGTAAAAAAGGCACCTTATTCTCACAGTATCTACTTTCTCTCCTCTTTTTGTGGCGTTCTCATTTCCGAACCGCCAAAACCCCTTCAGCTTATTGCTCAAGGACACTTCAACAGGAAACATTCCAGCTCTGTAAATCCACAGTGACAGCAACCGCATATTAGCCGGTGCAGTATTCGAACCATTCAGCCCACATCAACCCCCCCCATCCCGACCCTCCAGGCTCGACTAACGAGAGCAGTACAGTGAATGTTTGATGAGTATGACTTTTAATTTTTCAGCACAGCACGGCTAATAGTTGTGTAATCACAAGAAGGCACTTTGAAATATTGATCTGAAGGGTCTGCCAGGAGATGGAGGGGAACCGTGCGCATACATGTACTCGACATACTCGCACCACTTAAAGTGAACTGATTTCATTAAGTCACACAAAACAGAACTGTATTATGACTTATTTATGAACAGATCGTTTGCAGTCATGACTTGCAGAATTCCGGTGGAGGGCGAGGAAGTAAGCAGCGACGTGGAAAAGGGAGGGGGAAGCTGAGAAGACATGACAGACAAAATTATAAACAGAACACAGCGGGAGGCGTCGGAGCCATTTTTTAAAACGAACTGAAAGTTTTACTTGTTATCAGAGTGGAGGACTCAATAGGAGGATAGGCGGTTTGAGTGGGGGGTGAAGGAAGCCATTTTTGTGAACTGGAACAACCCTCCCTGAATACAGGGGGCGACTAAAGACCTATTTATACTCTACGCTAAGTCCACATGCTCATACAGAGGGGTCGTTCCCTCCGGTCTCAGCAGGCAGTACCTTACAAGTTTGGTACACTTTCGAGGGGCTTGTGGATCCGTCCTCAACGTACAAAACGGTGCAGTGCCACCGGAAATTGTGGGGGCGCTGTAGCACAGTACAGGTCATGTGGCAGAAGAATATAAGAACAGAATGCAACAAACACCAAGTGTAGGTAAAAGCTAACTAGCTTAACTTTGTTTAACACTAAGCAATGTTAAACAAAGTTGTATTACAAACACTGACCACAACTACAGTCACGAGAATCTCATGTGAAACTATGAACATATTGAATACATAGAAGATACAAAGGTCCGACTTGGCCTGATCCCACCAGGGACACGAGCTGAAGGCGTCTCCCGAGGCATACTCAAAAAGTTCCAAAAACAGCGCAAGAAATAGCCCAGCAGTCCAGAAAGTATCGTCCTAGTTGTGCAGTTCCAGGGGGGTTGAGAAGAAATGCACGTGAAAAAAAGAATGAAATAATAGAAAACACTAAAGAGGACAGAAGTGCTAGTGGCGCCATCTTGCATGTCCAATCACAGTCTTATCCTCGGTATCTTCATCCCGCACCCTGCTCGTTGAAATGCAGTTTAATTTCACTTTATTTTTCAAGTTTATGAGCATTTTTAATTGTTTGCAGGTCTCCCTCGAGCTTCCTGAGCATCTGCTGTGGGAGGATTGATAGTTTACAAAGCAGTTTCTTCCACTTTCACAAGGCGATGCAAGTGCAGATGCTGGTGTGTTAAAGTTTTCCTCTTTGCTTTGTGCAAACAGACAAGCAGCTCTCAGATTGCTAGGCTGATAGCCTTGTAGCCTTCTACTTTAATAAATCTTATTATTGACAGATTATTCCATCTTAGCTTTTTTTAATGAAGGGTTGGAAAAACATGATGCCAAATTGACCAAACCACTGTCAACTGTACTGTATGTTTCCTCTCTACTGCGAACAAACCAGCACATTTTATACTCGATTTGATTTGTACTGCCTCAAAAGTTTGACTTTGCCACTGTTGGGTCATAGAGATGTGAACATCCTCACAGTCCACGCGTTCGAAGCAGGGTCTGAGTCTTTGACAGAACCGTGATGGCGATGGTGGCGACGTGGTCAGAGCATCTCTTGTGTGATCCGATCCTCCTAAGGAGGATGGTCTAAAGCCTACGACACACTGGGAAACTTTGTTATGTCCCGGTACCCATCCATCCAGCCATCCATTATCGTCTGCTTATCCTGGTCAGGGTTGCAGGGGCAGCAGCCTAAACAGAGAAGCCCAGACTTCCCTCTCCCCAGCCACCTCCTCCAGCTCCTCCAGGGGGTTCCCCCAGGCCAGCTGAAAAACAAACTCCCTCCAGCACGTTCTGGGTATGCCTCCTAGTTAAAGCTAGTTTTGGCAACCGGGGATTGGACCACCCAGGCCCCCGCCTTCAGCTGCCACCCAAACCACACAGCACCGGACCCTTAGGACCCTGTCTGCATGTGGTGGACCCAGAGGAAAGTGTACTCATAAGGGTCTTCTGAATTGCTCTTAGTCTGACCTGTCACCTAGGACCAGTTTGCCTTGGGAGACCCTACCAGGGATGAATTGCCTTTGACAGTGGAGCTCCTAGGATCACTCAGGCACACAAACCCCTCCACCACGATGAGGTGGTGATTCAAGGAGGGGATATCTTCAGTCATGACTGAAAATACTGGTAGAGTTTCGGAGACAGGACAAGATTCTGGTAGTGTGATTAAATTTGGATGAATGTCCCACAGCTGCTACAGCCTATGTGCAATGAACACCAGAACCACCGGGATGGTCTGACAGAATTCAGTGGTCCAGTCCACGACTTTAAGTGTATTTTTCTGTTTTCTGAAGCTTAAACTCTGGGAAATAAAGCACATGAGAGTTCTGAGCAACAGTCATCATTACAATATACAGCAATGTTTCGATTTCCTGGCTTTGTTTTGACAATTTCCTCAGGTTATTTTGGTGCATCTGTGATTTTGTTTTTGCACTGACCTCTGTAACCATTTAAAGAAAGAAAGATCAAAAGACAAAGGAGGATGGGGAGAGGAAAAAACATTCTGCACAAGAAAAGAAGCTTGATAAGTCATGTCCAACATCAGCAAAATGTTCTGGAGGAGAGCCTCAAAGTTGAGAAAACAACAGAAAAACTGACTCTTTGCACATTCGGTTAGCATCCACTGCAGGATGTTAGCATCCACCGGTGTTCTGCTCATTCTAATTATTCTATTATTAGTTAATAATTGAGGATTAAGGGGTAGAAAATGGATGGATGGATGGATAGTTAATAATTGCTTATTAACTAATGACACCTTATCATGGTGAAGGGTGGCAACTGAAGGCGGGGGCCCAGGTGGTCTGATCCCAGGTTGCCAAAACTAGCTCCAGCTGGGTGGAGGCCCTGGGGCAGACCCAGGACACACTGGAGGAACTATGCCTCTCGGCTGGCCTTAGAATGCTTGGGGGACCCCCGAGAGGAGTTTTTGGAGGTGGCTGGGGAGAGGGAAGTCTGGGCTTCTCTGTTTAGGCTGGTGCCCCTGCGACCCTCACCACGATAAGTGGAAGATGATGGATGGATGGATGCGTATTGTCCATATAAACATATCTGGTTCACAAACTAGGCCATTCTGTGTGAAATAAAACATGATGTTATAGTAAATAATAGGCCACTCCTGTGACATCGAAAACTGTCCTAAAAACAGATAATAGCCCAGTTCTAACGTAGACACAGAAACATCAGTACTGCGATGCGTTACCGCTGAACCGCTGTCGAGGCGGTCCGGTCCAGGTCTCCGTGACAGCTGCCACAGCTTCTCAAGGCAGAACAACCGAAATGTGCTTTCTTCTGTCTCACGTCAAACACAAACGGCAGTAGAAAATAAGATGCAGTCTGTTCGAAATGTGCAAAAGAACAGAATAGCAACGTACGGTACAACATCTCGGAAAAGTATGCATGCATTGACCTTCTGTGACATGGTGGGTGTCAGGATGCAAAAGACATCATAATACAGAAGCTGTTGAAACATACTGAATAAGACACAAATGTGTAGATTCATTGGGTGCAGGATTATCACATGAACCCAGATTAAAAGTCTTGGGTACATTAATACCATGATGGACAGTTTATTTTTGCCTACGATTCCTTATCCTATGAACTGAATAGGAAAACTGCAGAGTTGCACCTTAGCACTGTGGCCAAAAACACTCGTGTGGGTGTTTAAGATGAGAATATGAATGAAATGAGCCCAGAGAAAAGAAAACGTACGGATATAGAATTAAACCATGATAAATGTGAGAGCAAACTTAGATGAGAGGATTTTTAACTGCTAATAGACGTTAGACAATCGTTGGAAAGTGATAAAATGCATCCTATACCTGAAAATATCTGCAATGAACAAAATAGTGAGTTGTACATCGATCGCACTCCCACGAGCACCTGCGAACACAAGCCGCCATGTTTCGACTTTTCCCTATGCAAATAGCGGCCTATCTGCAGGCCTGCGCTGCACATTTCTGTCACTTTAATTCATTCCAGGGTCCTGTGAGGAATAAAGCTGTCCACCACAAAGCGCTGCTGTTTGCTCGCAGCCAGCCCGCACTGCTCCCATTTCAGAGTCATTCTGAAGGAATATGCTGTCACAGAAAATCTCAAACCGCTCATCAATTTTTCAGCAGCTTTTAGATTTATAATGAAGCATCTACACTATTTGCATAGAGCACGGGCTGTGCTGAATGGATTAACTGCGGTATCAAGTCACAAGTCAAAGAGATGAAGCAGGGCAGCGTCATTTTACGCAACATTAATGCGGTTTGGCGTGGGTTATCGTGATTCTGTTGCTTTGTATGGATGAAGACCACTGCTATTTGAAGATGTGGAAGCTGACATCTACAGCTGCTTTTCCTAAATTCAAGGTGGTGATCCAAAGTGGGCTGTGGAACCTCTTATATCAGACTGTCCTTTTGTTTATGGTTTTCTGCATTGTTGACAATATTTGTGATCATCATTACTGGCCCCTCCTTGAATCGCCACCTTATTGTGGCGGAGAGTTTCGTGTGCCTGAGTGAGACTAAGAGCTATGTTGTTGGAGGAAATTCGCCCCTGGTAGGGTCTCCCAGGGCAGATTGGTCCGAGGTGACAGGTCAGACTAAGAGCGATTTATCATTAGATGACTGGGAGACTGGGACCCCACCCTGGAGCCAAGCCTGGGGTAGGAGCGCGCCAGTGGGCAACTGGTGACCAGACCTCTAGCCATGGGGTCTGGTCGGGTATAACCTGAAAAAGGAACATGGCTCCACCTTCCTGTGGACCCACCACCTGCAGAAAGGATTATAAGGGTCCGATGCTATGTGGTGTGGGTGGCAGCTGAAAGCAGGAGCCTGGGTGGTCCATTCCCTCGTTGCCAAAACTAACTCCACCTGGGAGGAGGCCCCGAGGCAGACCCAGAACACACTGAAGGGACTATGTCTCTCAGCTGGCCTGGGGACACTTGGGGGTCCTCCGAGAGGAGCTAGAGGAGGTGACTGGGGAGAGGGAAGTCTGGGCTTCTTTGCTTAAGCTGCTGCCCCCGCGACCCTGACTAAGTGGAAGGTGATGGATGGATGGATGGATGGATATCATCAGTGGATGCAGTGAAGAGTCCCAAACTAACTAATCTTGGCACATGGGTAATCAGGGAAGGGGGGAAAGGTTACTATGGCAACCGCCACCACCGAATTTTCTGACCTATGGTACCAAAACTGCTAGAGGCACCAAATTTTAATAAATGATAGATCAGACATTTGTCACTCATTAAATGACCTTGACTTTAAACATGAAGATCAGTAGGGTTTGAAATTATTGAACTTTGACCTACATATATTTCTAGCTATGTAGTCAAGTTGATAATGTCACATACCCCGAGGTTGTTAACTCAACCACAAATATACCATGACCTTCAAGGAAAAGATTAAGGTCATGGTCAATTTCAAAGTCATTAAAAAGTACAACCGAGCCTTGAGAACTGGGTCTTCAAAGTCCCTGGACCCAAACTAACCAAACATGGCACACGGATAGTTAGGTTAGAGGGAAGGGTTGGTATGGCAACCACCACCTACTTTGCATATGAATGAGGTCACGACATTATTAATTGCAAAGACCTATTTTGACCTATAGCTCCAAAATGAGTATAGGTAGAGGCACCAAATTTTAGTACGTAGCTGTGTAGTGAGGTTGAAAATGTCATATGCTCTGGGTTATTGAATATGCTGATTCCAAATATACTGTGACCTTCAAGGAAAAAGGTCAAGGTCATGTCAATTTCACAACTGGGCGGGGGATTGGTCATTTCTTGTTTTCGCCACTTTTTGGTCATTTATGTAATTTCAGGATTTTATTGTTTGCATTTTTGTTGATTATTTTATTGTTTTGTTAATTTTTGATAGTATGGAAACACTGATCATACGAATGTTTGTGAAATCAAAATGTTTTTTTTAACCACTGGTGTCTGTCACAAGACCTGCAGCTTCAGCTGTTGGCTTGAGTTAATATGCAGCAGGTAGGTAAAGCAGATAAAATGTGTTCCTTTACATATGAATGTGACACGGGTGCCGTGATAAAATCCAATCCCACAGGGACTGAATGTGAAGCCAGCGTAGAAATATCTCAGTCTAACTGTACCGACACCCATTAGACAAAACAGCTCGACTCGCGTAATCCTCCCTTATTTTCCCCATAACGTCACATGCAGGTTCTGATTTACTGCAGTTACATTATTGACACATTCACGTCTGAGGATGAATGTTAATGATTCATAAGCTCTTCCCCCGAACACACCAGTGGGTCTAGATTTACACTTGTACATAAAGAATATGGGACTTGGCAGATGGCAATGGAAAATTCATGATGGCCAGAAACCTTCCAGTTTGAACTTTCCATCTGCTTCAATCACACACAAACAAAAGCAATGAATAAAACCCTTAGTTCTATGAATCCATGAAATTCTTTTTCGTGCTAGGGCTCTTACAGATACCTCGCACATCATAACACGAGTACTTCAAATAATGCGCCAGAGCGAGTCACGGCAGCGCTACGTTTCTGTACTTTTCTTGATTTTAGGGTACCTTGTAGTAGTTTGTTATTTATTTTTTTTATTGTGTCAACTGTAGTTAAGAATGAGAATGGATGTGGAGAAAGACTCTTACAACATGGAGGTGGACATGTGCTCATGAAACCAATAATATTTGACATCTGATAAGTGACACAGGTTTGGTGCTGTGTGGCAGCCAGAGGCGGGGACCTGGCTAGTCCAACGCCAGCTGCCAAAACTATGGTGGCGCCAGCTGTAATATGGACATTCTATCGGCCAGTTGTGGTGAAGAAGGAGCTGAGCCAAAAGGCGCAGCTCTCACCAGTCAATCTACATCGCTACCCTCACCTAAGGTCAGGAGCTTTTGGGTGATGACTGAAAAAAATAAGATTGTGGATAAAAACAGTTGAAATGACTTTCCTCCTTACTGTGGCTGGGCCCTCCCTTACAGAAGCTCAGCCATCTGGGAGGAGCTTAAAGTAGGCCCACTGCTCATTGACAGGAGCCAGTTGAGTTGGCTTGGGCATCTGATCTGGATGCCCAATGGACGCCAACTGGGAGGAGGCCCCAAGGCAGACCCAGGACACGCTGGAGGGACTATGTATCACAGGTGGCCTAGGAGCACCTTGGGGTTCCCTCAGAGGAGCTGGAGGAGGTGGCTGGGGAGAGGAAAGTCAGGGCTTCTCTGTTTAGGCTGTTGCCCCCCCTGACCCAGATGCAGGAAAGCTGAAGATGATGGATGGACGGACGCCGCTTCAAATTTCCACCCTAATTGCGCTAACTCTCCTCCTGTGACTTCAGTTCAAAGAGTGTAGCTAAGTGTGGAGGGTCATCCCAGTTACGTCTAAGATGTTTGTTGGACTGGACTGGGGGCAGCCAAGGTATACTTGACAATGAGACCTAGAGACAGACGTTAGGAAGACAGGTCGTACGTGGGGACAAATACAACAAGCTCAGGATCAGGATGCTGGGAGAACCCTTGTCAGCAGATAATGTCCCAGAAGGGTCCACAAGTGGAGATAATGGACTGGATTATGTTACGAGTTGATGTGTTGCAGGACTTTGTTCAGTGAGGAAAACATCACTGACTTGGACTTTGGCAATGATGCCATGGCCTACAAAGAAATGCATGTGCCCTTGTTGAGGTGCTTAAAACATTGATTAAAGAGGCCCAGCCATTGGGTCTGTGGGCGTCTTGGGCCAAGATGAGCATCCAGTCATTTCTTGAACGGTCTATCAAGTCCATCACTGTGTGGTGACAATCTGGAGGTCATGGACAAGTTAATTTGTCTGACCAGTCCAATTCGCTGTTCAGCTGGTAGTGACGAAGCGGTCAGTCGCAATCTTGGCATTACACAAGGGACGATGAATTCACTGGAAAAGATGATGTGGTGCTCTCAGTATTTGAGCAGCTGAGTCTTTGACTCATTGGTTCTTCTGGTTCTAGTACATTTCTGTGAGACCTGGACTTTGTGGGGCATGGATTAGAAGCTCCTTGACCAGTTTTCATCTTCATCTGCCACTGGCTGGACTTTATACCAATTGGCCTGGTTCTGAACAGGGTGGGGATGTGAAGAGTGACCCTGTTGACCTGGGGTTAGGCTTGATGGTTCCAACGAGATGAGGGCAGAAGTTTAGATGCTGTCCTCTCTTTTTTCCCATCCTCATCATTTTGTTTCTTTTTGCCCACTTTCTTGATTATCACAAATTTTTAGTCCAATTTTGTTAATCTAGTTGGTTATATTATTTACTTGTATTCATCTTGTTTTGTGTTCATTTAGTTGGTTTTATTCATTTTAATAAGATAATTGGTTATTTTTATGGGTTAATTAAGGGACCCAATACTTCTGAGCATATAATGTAAAAATACATGAGTTACAGAGGTGGCAGGCCCTGCTTTGACAGCGTGAACTAGTCCTCAGCATCGTCCCACACGGGACAGGCTACTGGTTTATATTTCATGGAACAAAACGGTGTGATTTGTTTTGAAGCCGACACCGTTCCTGGAGGATTCACTTGTCGATTCGAGCCAAGGAATTTACTGTCACATCAAGTGTTTGGCCCCGTTCATTTACACAAGTGATTAACCAGGGGCCGATTTCAAAAGGACACAATCCCTGAGCGATTCCCACATGTGCCAGAGAACGAGAAAAAAGCAAAATACCACTACCATTCCATAACCCATATTCCACACACACACACACATCTGAACCCTGCTAATGTTCCCATGAGCCAGTCATGAGGAAAGATGATAACTCTTTATTCTAATTGTTATGAGCCAGTTCCTTTTCCCATAGGCTTCCACTACTGAGAGCATTAACCAATGAGCACTCTGTGCTCTGTCTGGGGAAGTAGGGACGTGTGTGTGTGTGTGTGTGTGTGTGTGTGTGTGTGCGCGCAGTATGAAGTACGGCTCGTAACAGAGCGATATTTAAATTGACATTAGAGAAGGAAAGAAGCTCAGAGTGTAATTGTGTACTGTACATGTTTGATGGTCATATTTAAATGTTAATGAAGAGTCCGTGTGCTGACTGGTCCGTAAAGGAATCTGTGCACGATAAATATGTTCATTCATCAGCTCGGACGCCTGTGAACCGTCATCGTCGAGAACGTCTGAACCGAAACCAAGACCAAAATCAAAATGATTCTTGACAGAGATGGTAGCGGGGTGTCGTTCCTCTCAGTGATGTGCATCAGCACCAAACTTCTGCTCATTTTGTGGATTATTAAGAAATTTGTGTTCATTTTCTTGATTATTTTGTGGCTTGTTTTGTTCAATTTTGATCAATCTGTTGCCTTAGTTTTAGTATCTTGTTCATTTTGACTGAATTTATACAAGTTTATCTTTTACATGTCAAGAGTAGAACACCCAAAAATGTTAAGATATTCAGTTTAATTCAATCCAATCCCAATGTATTTGTATTGGTCCAATCAGAATCCAAGACTGTTTCTAGACGCAGACGGACACTGACGACAGACGGACGGCGGATGACGCAGACGGACGGCGGATGA
>JAQQAE010021257.1:0-10504 GCA_029823295.1 Pseudamia nigra | reverse complement strand
ATCCACAGACCAGGATAGGGGGATTTACAAATCCGGATTATTTTGATCTGGATTTGAAGTTTTGAAATACTGGGCCCAGATGACAAAGGCTAGATTTATAAAATTTAACAGCTGTGTAGGCTAGGCATGCTCAGCTATGTGACAATAGCCAGCCAACACAAAGATTAAAATGTTCGTTAATGGGATAAATGTAGAGAAAATTTGGTGCCACTAAAATTTTTATATGCTCCATCGATATAACTAAAGCTTATTTTAATCTCTCAGCATTTACATCTGATAATGACTGCCGTACTTATAAGCCAGAGGGAAGTCATGTACAAGAACAAGACAGTAATAAAGAGTGAGAAGAAGTTTTAATGTAACTGCTTTCATCCACCTTTTTCGTCTGTCCGGGTCTTTTTTTTTTTACAGTATTATATGTGTAGAATACAAACAGTAGTTTACATGTACACTTTTGGCTGTTATGAGATCTTGTGGTGTGATCATACTGTTTTTACCCCCCGCTGCAGCTTATTATTATAAAGAACAATATACATTACAATGAGTTAAAGCCACATTTGAACATTGCTTAGGGAGGCGGTCGGGGACTTGCCTTTGTCATTCATATCAACTGCATATCAGTGTAGTGTTTGGTAGCTGAAAAGCCACACATGTGCACAAGAGCTTATGAAAGGATACTGTAAAAATTGTGGGGGCGGAACTAATGAAGTTTGACTTGACTATGGTTATGATGTGTGATGCCATAAATCTGTAGGTCTTGTGGTATTTCTTGTGTGGACATCTCCCAACTGGCAGTTCTGAGTGAGTTCATACACTGCCTGGCCAAAAAAAAAGGTCAGACCCTTTATGAAACACATGAAATTTGACATGCTGACACCAATTTGTTATAATTTTATTCCTTTTTGTTCATTTTGTTGTTGTTTTTTTTTACAATGTTTTTATTTATTTCCTTGATCATTTGCTTGCTTTTTATTAATTTATTAATTTTTTCAATTTTTTTGTGCATGTTTTTAAATTATATTATTCATTTTTGTGAATTTTGGTTCAAGATTTGTAATTTTGTCAGAATTTAGCTTATTTTTGTTCATCTTCTAAGTTGCTGTTTATTTCTGATCATGTTTTTGAGTATTTTCTTGATTTTTTTTTTTCATTTTATAGATTATTTGCATCAGTTTTTCCTTAATTTTAGTTCATTTTGGACTTTTTGGTGTAGTACTTATTTTGTACATTTTGATTTATAATATGTTACTTCCATCACAAAGCCACAGGACCCGCAGGTTGCAGACGCCTAATCTACTGTGTGACAAACTGTTACCTTCAAATGACAATCATGAGTTGGTGGTTTCAATAGGGACAGTATGATAGTCATGCGAACACTGTTGCTAGGCAACTATAATGGAGGTTTGAAGATTCCTTGTTTCTCTGACTGAAGAATAAAGTAATGCACACATATGAATGGATGTACTAATGGTGGTGACGTACGTTCTTTTTCCATTTCAGATGTCACATTACAATTGAAAAGCACATGGGAAGTCGTGTTTCTTATGCCTTAATAACACAAGGACAATTTATTCTGTGAAATAAGAAAATGAAACCATAATAAAGAAAATGAGGACACACATTTAAGAATATTAGACCTCATCCTGGGAACACTGGAGCAGAAAGGAATCAACAGCTCTATTATGATCCAGAAGGTGATGGTAACGATGGCAACATGTCCCCTGAGGCAAAACATCTCTACACTCCTGAGTCTAAGCCTGTGAGCCGGTGTCTGTATGTGTGTGAAAGTGGATCTATGACAAGGTCTACGGGTGCTGTCACCTATCTTACCTATCATGGGCGATTCAATAAAGCTCCAGCTGTTGCTCTGCGGTACGTAGGACTGAAGGACGCCTGCCGAACGCCCTGCCTCGTTCACGCCTCCAAACACGTACACCTTCCCTCCACACACTGTCGCAGCCGCCGAGTGGACTGGTTTGGGCAGAGGAGACACCGTTTCCCACTGGTTCGTGATAGTGTCATACCTGGACAGAAAAGAAGAATTCATTTTTAACGTCTTGCAATTGTTTTCATATTTATAACGCTGAATAAATTAGTTACAGGTTTGTGAAAAAGTATTTGCACCATACCTGATTCATTATTTTTTGCATTTGTCACTCTTAAATGCATTAGAATTTTGATAACAGACATAGATAATACCATCCATCCATCCATTTTCTACCTCTTAGTCCTCGTGAGGGTCGGGGGGGGGGGGGGGGTGCTGGAGCCTATCCCAGCTGATACCAGTAAATACAAAATGCAGTTTTGAAATGATTGTTTCATTTGTTAAGGGAACAAAACTCGCCAAACCTATATTTGCCTCTTGAACCTAATTGTCAAGAAAACCATTGTAATCAAGGTTGTGCAATAAATGGCAAGGAGTCTTTGACATTGCTGTGGAGTAATTTTGACTCTCTCCTTGTTGCCAAATTCAGCCACATTTTTTGGTTTTCGTGCATGAACCGCCTGTTCAAGGTCACGCCACAGCATCTCACTCAGATTTATGTCCAGTCCTTGACCAGGCCAGTTCATAACCTTCATTTTGTTTTTGGAGCCAGTCAGATATGGACCTCATGGTGTGTTTTGAATCATTACTCTGCTGCAAGTGTGCTTGAGCTTAACACTCTTCTTTGGGATTTTGTGGTAGAGAACTTAATTCATGGTTCCATCAATTATGGCAAGTCATCTAAATCCTAATGAAATCATTATTTAAAATTTTCATTCTGTATTTACTTGGGCTACCTTTGTCTATATTAAAATTTGTATGATGATGTGAAACATCTAACTAATACACAAAAACTAAATAATCAGGAAATACATTTTGAAAGCACTGTAAAACCACAAAGAATCAAAGAGCAACTGGAGGAGGGTCATGACCTTGTTTCTATTAAAGCCCCTCAATAGGGAGTCTCTTTATAACTTGTAACCCCCTGCAGTTTAGAACAACATATCGATAGTACACAAAAGCACTCTGATTTTATAGTTCCCACTGCTCTGAATTCACTGTGAAATGCTCGTTTTGGCTGCAGGGATGACAGATATAATTAGCAGAATGCCTACACCACCAGGGAAGATGAAAAAGACCAACCATTACGTACAATGACAGCAATTAAAGCAATTACACAAAGCAACATATGTTGGGAGCTACAAGCCATTAGTCTCTAGAGTTGGGCTGTGTGTCAGTGCTGAGCTTTGGACGTTTCTCACTGAGCCCTCTTTGGCAGAGACTTCAGTGCCGAGTCGAAAACTCAGCTGACCTAAACCGGCACAAGCAGACGCACCCAGATGAAAGGGCCCGACACAATGGGCTGTGTGGAAACAACAGCAGGGCTTAAGGGATTGTGTCCTTGTCAGAGGTGGAAAGACTACATGTTTCTCTATGTATATTTCTTCAATTTGCATTTGGTGTGCTGCTGTGTGTTTTTGCCCTGTGGCTCCATAAGCGCAGTGTGTTAGCAGTGTAATCCCGTGTCCACGGGCCCCTGATCAAAGAAGTTGAGCCGACAGCCTTTCCAGCTGGAGTAGGTCTCATTAAAGAGCTGCAAACAGATCCAGGATCTGTGATTAAAACACACACAGCTTTCTTAATCAAAGTTATCTCCACTCTTTGTTTCAGACAAAAGTCTTTACATGAAAAACTACATCCCTCTGGACAACAAATCCCTCACTTCAAACACTTGAGGAATGCTTTACAGCTGAGCAGACTTTTACGTTGTCACTTAAAAGTTTTACGGGGGTCAACAAGCGTAATAGGCATGTTACCTCATTTCAGACAGCACACAGGTGTCTTTCTTTAATGTTTCCTTTGTGACTTTCATGCCCAACATTCCCGTCCTCGTCATACAGGTGTGGATTTTTTTCAGACAACAGATGCTTTAATGTAGCAGCTCCTGTAGGATTCACTCAGGCTGAATTTAAATAAAACCTGGAAGCACAGGTTGCATCCAGCTTCCTGTAAGGTGCCTGTTAGATAAAGTGTGAGAGGAGACAGGTGAATTAGCCTTTGGGAATATTCTCTTCAGGGGTCTGACAATGTCCTTGGCGACAGCTGCTGAGGGACTGCGCTTAATGGAAGGCTAATAATGTAGTGGCACGGACACTCTGGAAAAATGTTGACTCAAAAAACACATAGTGACAATTAGCACTGTTTCACTGTCTCTGTGTAATTAAAAAAACAACAATATGTTCAATTAAAAAGAGGATTTTCCCTCCATCCATGTTCTACGCCTTAATCCTCACACGGGTCGGGGATGGTGCTGGAGCCAATCCCAGCTGACTTATGGCGAAGGCAGGGTACATCCTAGATGAGTCAGCAGTTCATCGCAGAGCTGGCATACGGAGGCAGACGACCATTCACACTCACATTCATACCTACGGGCAAGTTAGAGTCACCAGTTAACCAAACCCCTAGTGCATGTTTCTGGTTGTGGGGGGAAACCGGAGTACCCGGAGAGAACCCACGCACACACAGGGAGAACATGCAAACTCCACGCAGAAAGGTTTCGAAGTTTGGAAATCATCACATAATGTGTCATTTATATATTACTGAGCGGTTACAGTATTTTCCGGACTATACGTCACTCCTGAGTATAAGTTGCACAAGCCAAAAAATGAATAACGAAGAGGATAAAAACAGTATACAAGTCGCACTGGACTATACGTTGCATTTTTTTGGGGAAATTTATTTTACAAAATCCAACAAGAAGAACAGACATTTCATCTTGAAAGGCAGGTTATAGTAATAATAGAATAGAGAACAACAGGCTGAATAGGTGTCTCGTATGTTAAAATAATATATTAACAGTTATTCAAATAACTATAGCATAAAGAACATAACCTAACAAGTTCACTCAACTCACGATCTCACTCCTAATCACTAAGTCGTTTAAATTCTTCATCCTCGGTGTCACTTCTGAACCAACTGCGCCGACTCCGGAGGTAAACGAAGCGCCGCTTCGTCCTCCACGTGGCTGTCGTCAGACTCAGCATCAGTTCCATTTCCAATTATTCTGGCCTTTCTGAATCCCGACAGGATGGTTTTGTTTGTCACTCAAGTCCATACCTTGCCGATCCGTCTGATGACTTGCTGGAAAGTTGCATGAGACATCCTCCTGGTTGCCGTGAAGCTGTGCTCTCAGTGTGAAAATAACCAACATGTAAAATGTTTAATACTGTATATAAGTCGCAGCTGAGTATACATTACACCCCTAGTCAGACGATGAAAAAAAGTGTGACTTATGGTCCAGAAAATACTGTAAATTAAAGGGCAGAGCAACTTAAAATTCACATGAAATCAGATGTGAATGTTCACAATAGGGTCAAGTTTTATAAGATCAGATCTATGTCTGTAGAGGATTTATTAAAGAAATGAAATGTTCAAAAGAAAAAGCAATACTAACAAATATAATCAATAAAATGCTAAAAAAAAATTAAAAATAATTAAGAAAGTGAACAAAACTTTAGTCAATTTTTGAAGGTTGTCTGTGAGGCTCCAGCACCTGGCCTCAAACCATCCTGAAGAAGAAAAATGGTCCAATGAGAAAACCAATGGCGGGCTTCGAGGCCCCGATTCCAGTCAATGATGCAGTCAATGTCTGGATGCAGACAAAATGCCTGTGGAAGCAGCAGCCCTGGCTGCCGTCAGGGCCACACAGAGGCTGTGCTCCCTGCCGTCCACCAGAGGCAGCAGACATGGACCGGGGACAGTGCTGTGTCTGACCAACAAGGACAGAGATGTTCTTCTCTGCTATGCTAAAAAGGTGAATGCACCTATTTGTTTGGTTATTGATGGAACTTTATCTACCACCATCCTCATTCAGCCCTCTGGAGAGCTTACGTGAGAAAAACAAAGACCCAGAATCAGGAGGACAATTGGCCTGAGACACTGAAAAAGGATGATCATGGAAATGTGGACATTTCTCAGGTGAACGGTGTCCGCACCAACATCACCTCTACTGAGGAGCCCCTTCAGACAGCTGACCATCCCACTGAGCAGGAGCAACAAACCCACAAGACAAAACCAACACAAGAGGGCAAAAATAAGGTGAAGTCAACCCTCATTGCAGGTGTATCAGCACTCTGAGTCTGTGATGGACTCGGCCTATAAAGAAGAGGAAAAAACAAGGAACATAATCCCCCTTCCCCCTGGGTCCCCAACCACAGAACCCAGTCAGACCCCACAACCTGGAACCAAACAGTCTGGCTAAACTTCTCCTGACCTCCATTCATTCACCCAGCCCTAGACCCCAGTCAGGCCCCTAGCCCTACTCTGGTCAGAGGTCGCCTCTGACCAAATTTGTCACCTATTTGTCCCCTCATTCAGAGTCAGACCCCCCAGCTCAAAACCAAATGACCTAACAGAATTTGGCCTGACCATCAATCCCCCCTCAGCCCTAGACCCCAGTTGGACCCCGGGCCCCAACCATCAGGTTTAGGTTAGAGGCGTGTCGTTAATAGCCCTAACCTCCCTCCCCCATGCCTACTCTAACCTCTGCCCCCAGTTCGTTTCTATTCATGAATAACAACAATTAGATGCATAAAACTTGTTTATTTTCAACTAGCTCTTTTTTGATACAGTTATATAAATAATTTCAAGTCTGATTAAAAACAAACACTACTGAACATTAAGATGTATAATAATTTATTGCATCACATTGACAATATTGAATGAAACTGACCAAATTCAAACTGTTGGAATAAAATGTGCAGGATAAGTTTTTTTCAAGTATAATGTGATGAATTATTGAATTGAAAACTTTTTTATTCTCAAAAGCGTATCAGTATTTTAAATATGGACTTTTTTCATGTGTTTTATGTAGGTTTTTAACTTTTAATATGTAGCACTTTTTTGAGATTTGTTCTTACCAGTGTAAAGTACGATATAAATAAAATATTTGTCTATTTTGTGCCTATTGTGCAATGTTCATCGATTCATATCTTATACATTGTTTTCACCTCTTTGTGTCCATGACATTTGTTGCACATTTGTGTTTTTCATGTAATTTTTGTGTTCAGAGTTTTATGCTACTTTTCCCCTTCTTCTATGTCTTGCTTCTTTAACATTGTGTTTGTCTTTGTCTTGATACATCTTTTAATAATTATTTAAACTGTCAGTCAGGGCCAAAACTCAGCCTTTAGACCTGAATATAATAGGAATTAATATAAAAAATATGATAAATTATATGACCATTTTTACCTGGCTCTATGGTATGCATTCTTTCTTGATGTTTGAAGGTAAACAGTATTTAATGCAATATTTTAGGCTGTACCAAACTCCACATCATGAAGTTACTCACTATCTGACATACATTTTTGCTCCTACTCAATGACTTACTTTTCTAACTACTTGAATCTTTATAAAGTAACAATACTTTTGCTTGAATACTTTCTCCTGTTTTCTCAGCACTGACAATATACAGTTTTTAGGAGTCACATACCGCCAACATCGTCAATCTTGCTGTTGTGGTGGTAACACAGTATTATGTAATAATGTAAAGTAAAGAAAATGTTAGAAAATTTCATGCTACTGTGTAATAACACCCTCTCCTTGAATCACCACCTTAGCATGGTGAAGGGATTTGCGTGTCTGAGTGATCTTAGGAGCTATGTTGTCGGGGGCAGTTTGTCCCTGGTAGGGTCTCACAAGGATAATTTGTCCCAAGTAACAGGTCAGACTAAGAGTGATTCAGAAGACCTGTATGACTATGGCTTCCTGTTGGCCTTCCACCTGCAAGAAGGGTTGTAAGGATCCAGTGCTGTGTGGTTTTGGTGGCAGCTGAAGGCGGGCCTGGGTGAAACTAGCTCCAACTGGGAGGAGGCCCAGGGGCAGACCCAGGACACGCTGGAGGGACTATGTCTCTTGGCTGGCCTTGGAATGCTTGTGGGTCCCCACAGAGGAGCTGGAAGAGGTTTCTCTACTTAGGCTGCTGCCCCCATGACCCTGACCAGGATAAGTGGAAGATGATGGATGGATGTGTAATAACACTGACATCTTGTAACAAAAATGTAAAAACAAATGTTTTTATACATTACATATTGGGGTGGAACTTCTGCTTTTCTCCACGAGCCTCCACAGTGTGTGATAATCATTACAAAATGCATGGACATTATTACATGTTGCATTGAAGCAGTTGAGTGCAAAGTGCAGCAGATGCAGTGTACATTTATTATATTTTCTTGACTTGTTACATAATGTGTTATTACAGGGGCATGACACTGTGCATACTTTATGTTGTACATTACACCAACAGTAATGTTGTATATATGGTTGAGGTCAAAAGTTATTTTCATTTGCAAACAAAGCATAATTAAGGTCAATATTAATGACACCCATAAGTATCCACAATTGGACTGAGAAGTATGATAAACATTTTGAAAATATTTAACTTTTTATTGGGGGGGGTAGGGTGATGATTTTGACCTCAACTGTAGCTAAAGACTAGAGTGCTTTGCAGCTAAGCAGCCACACACACTTCCGAGAACTTAAAGAGTAGTACAAGGAGAGTAAATAATGAATTTATATTTACCGGGAGAGAAAATGCAGAATGTAGCTGCTAAGGTGCACATAGGCTTGTTCATATTTTTATCTTTGTAAATTGGCAGTACAGGTTGTTCTGTTGTGTCAGTTGGACAAAAAGCACTTTCAGTCTAGAACAAAACATGTGTAGTTATAAATGTACCCCTTAAAAACTCATAAACCCTTGAACATTGCAGATATGTTCAGATCAAATTGTTTTTTAATAAGCTGATTGTGTCCTAAAGTAAGATCTCATCTCTTTTTGCAAGAAACAAATCAGCCAAATAGGATTTAAGGGCCATTAGTACAAACATGGCACTGCTATTACACAGTCAAAGGGGTCGGGAGTTAAAATAAAAGGAACAAGCGCAGGTCAAATAAAGTCAATATGTACGTCTGTTTCAGCAGTCACGACTCAGATTGAATTCATTATATGTGTGATACACCATCAAGCATTAATAATGTGGACCGTGGCATCAGGACTAAAAAGATTCTGAGAGTGGGAGTATATGGTTTGATTATATCTTCAAGGCACAGGAGGTGGAAGGAGGATGGAGGGAAAGAAAACACGCAGTGCTCATTATAAAAGCAAAGCCCCAATCTCTCCTTCTCATACGTTTGAAGCTCTTTGTCAGATAAAACATCCAGAGCATCTTCATTGTCACTGTAGGAGTCGCACTGCATCAATGCTTTTTAGTGAAGTGTTTATACACAAAGAATGATCAGCACAAAGCCATGTAATCAGCTGTGGCTCCTGACAGGGCTTGTTTCATCACGCAAGGATGATCATCTCAAAAATACGATGGTGGGGTTACATCTGAACAAGCAGCGCACGATTATGTTACTTTATGTAGGAAGAAAGACGAAAAGGAACGTGACTCTGAAGGCTAGCGAGACTGGGAATGAAGCACAGAACTACCTCGGAATCTGCAATATGTTATTATCTTTTGTGAACAAGATATTATTTTCCTAAAGTATATCAAGACTTCAGCTGCACACAGCCACGATACAGTGGAGAGAACTCAAAGAATTAAGTTTCATTTTCATTTTGGGATATTCACAAGAGCCACAAGAGTATGAAATTCTTGTGGCTCTTGCACGTAGACGGTATTAAAATGTTGATAACCTTTTCCTGACAGGATATCTCGTTTGCCCCAGATATTATTTTATTCGCTCAATAACTATCAGGAAGAAGAAAAAATATATCACTGTTTGGGATTTTGCAGCATTCTAAATAATAAAAAAATGTCTTAGTAAAATTAGGCCCACCCGTTGAGCAACTGCCACTATTCCTAACTTGTTTTATTTTTTTTTAGAAATTTGAACATGAAATGTGCAATATTGTGCGTTTACAGTAGAATTATACTGAATATGATCCTAGGTCACCTTCGGAATGACCTGCAGCTCAACCAATCAGAGCATTTTATGGAGAAAAGGGGGCGGTTACAACACATCACAGTGAAATCAGAGTGTGTGTGGTAGAGGGACAAAAACCAAGTTAAAAATCTAATCCACACATTATTTTTTTCTCGCCATTACAGAGGCCTTAAATAGACTCATATAAACGGTAGAAGCATAGTCAGTGACCCCTGTGTGATCTCTTTAAAGACATTATTACAATAGATAATTATCACTACTATTATTTGATTCATTTTGATTTAACTTATGACATTAAAAAATATTAAATGCCAACATTAAATGTTGACACTAAAACAGTCATGAATCAAGTCAAATCAAATGAACAGATATGAAATGTTTGTTACTGTATATGTTGTTTTGTTAGGTTTTTGCGTCTTTAAAGTTGTTTAATATTTTTGCATATTTTTCATCATCTTGCATCTTGCCATACAATTAAAAATTATTTTTTACTTCTTTTACAGTGGGGACAATAAGTATTGGGCAACATAAAAATGTGCAAGTTCACCCATTTAAAAAGATAAGAGAGGTTTG